>JADDOH010023064.1:0-218211 GCA_016648135.1 Agrypnia vestita | reverse complement strand
AATTATGGGACAATTTCAAAGACGATTTATGTGAAGATATTAGACACAGAATCAAGCAACAAAATCAAGACTTTGCCTTACCATACAGTGAGGACATTTATAACGAAGGTCTGATACAAATAGAAAATAAACTATTACAATTAAATGATAAAAGCCTAAGTGATTTTGGATTCAGTTTTCAGTTTTGGATTCAGTTTGTACAGAAAACAATGCTACAGATACAATGGCACATCACTATAATACAAATGATTTGACCGCTTTTGTCAATGAATACCTGCCAAAATTAGTCCCAGATCAAAGACATGCTTTTGAGACTATAGACGAAAGCGTAAATAATAAAAAAAAAAAAAATTTTTTTTTGATGCGCCAGGTGGCACGGAAAGACGTTTCTGGCAAATCTGATAATTGCTAAGATAAGACAATCAGGGAAGATAGCGATAGCAGTTGCTTCGTCTGGAATTGCTCTCTTAACTCTTAACTCTGTAACTCTCTTAAAGGGTGGAAAAACCGCTCATTCTACTTTTAAACTTCCGCTATCCGTAAATCTTGAGGAACAATCTACGTGTTCTATCCACAAAAATGGGCCTCTTGGTAATTTACTACAAGACGCCTCATTGATTATGTGGGATGAATGCACCATGAGCTAGCTATATAGCACATATAGAGGCCGTGGACAGAACCTTAAAAGATTTTAGAAACTCTTGTGCTTTCGTGGGCGGGATTACTTTTGTATTTGCTGGAGATTTCCGACAGACTCTTCCCGTCATTAACAGAGGTACGCGAGCAGATATCATTAAAGCATGCTTGAAATCGTCTCCCATATGAACTTCGATTGAAAATTTAAAATTATGGACGAATATGAGAGCTCATCTTCATGGAATCACAGATAGTGATTTCCCACAGCAACTGCTAGAACTTGGGGAAGGAATTTTTCCCACTCCGAATTTAAGCAGAAATTGTGACATCCTTCTGGATGAGTCTCTAGGCCAAATAGTCCATAATTTAGAAATTTTGTCAGGGTATACTGCATAATTCAGAAATATGTGCAGTATACCCTGACATCGAGAATTTCCACGAAAAGGACATTCATTGGTTGTGTTCTAGGGCAATAGTATCACTTAGAAATGATACTGTCAACGAAATAAACAATCTGATTATTCAAAAACTCCCCGGCCAAATAAAAAATTACAAATCGATCGACACCGTGACTAATATCGAAGACGCAGTCCATTATTCACAGGAATTTTTAAATTCACTAAACCCTTCTAGACTGCCACCACACGAATTGACGTTAAATTCGGAATTCCAATCATGCTTTTGAGAAATTTAAGCTCCCCGACAATGTGCAATGGAACGATGCTGCTTATTAATGAATGGAAGGATAATTTAATTGTAGCGACGATTCTCACCGGCCCAGCAGCTGGTCAACTAGCTCATATACCGAGGATACCGATGATCCCAACTAATTTGCCAATCCCATTTAAATTGCTTTAATTTCCAGTAAAAACATCTTTCGCGTTAACTATTAACAAGTCCCAAGGCCAAAACTTCGAATTAGTAAGGATCGACCTACGAAAATAATGTTTTACTTATGGCCAATTGTATGTTGGCCTATCGCGGGTCGGGGCTCCTGAAAAACAATTTATTTTGCTGCCACAAAATAAAACAACATCAAATATGGTTTACAGGGAAGCTCTGACCTAATAAATTTAATGGCTTATGTTTTGTAGATAATATAATCTTTTTGCAAACATTAGAAATAAAAATAATTAAATATTAAAAAATAACAAAAAAATAATATCAAAAAAATTCACTAAAATAATAATATCCAAACTTTCTTTATAATATACTCTTTTTTATTAACCCCCGACGCAAAAAAAGGGTGTATGAGTGTGCGTTAAAATTTATAATTTTTGAAATTTTTGTTAAATACCCGTACGAAGCTGGGGCGGGCCGCTTGTCGTAAAATAAATGTCTTTGTACTTTCATACTTTTTTAATATCTTTATCAAGATTTATTATGTATTTATAAATCGTTTTCTCGCGAAGCTTCAGTAGCCCGAGGGCTTGCGAGAATTGCCATTGCTGCTATTCGTAGATTGTACCAACCGAGAGAAATCAGGCGGCCTTTGGAGGTTAAATATTCTACTTATTCCACAATATTTATTTGGCTCCATATTTTTAAAATAACTTTCATCGTCACCGAGTTTCATTACGCCCTATGAATTTTTATTTTGGGCCCAGAGGTAAAAAACATTTCGTGATAGATACACCTAACCCAATTTTGCGATCTCACCTGCTCATGCTATTGGTCATTATATTTATAAAAATGTCATTATATATATAAATAACCAGGTCCTTTTTACAAATAGTTATCTTTTCAATTTATTTTCATGTTAAGTAGGTACTTTAATATTATTAATTTTTTTAATATTTTGATTATCTATATTTCGACTTTTAAATTTAATATTTGTTAGTATACATTTGTTATCCATGGACTCTGAAACATGTCGAATTTTTTTTCAACAAAAAAGTGGTGTAAACTAAGTTTATTTCTATAAAATATAATTAAATTTAATATAAAAACTGAATTTATACCCATTTTAATATAATATCTGAATTTATACCCATAACAATACTGCCTTTTGGATCTCGACTTCTGTAGTGAACGGATTTCTCTGCCTTGATCATTTGAAGTGAATGTAAAACCATGATTCAGTGAAGAAGATATTGTCTAGTAACCCAGAAGTAACGTAGGAAATTGGATAAATAAACTGTAAATCAACAACATTTGACAAGGAAGAAACAAATTTTGAAAGGTGCTATAACCCACCGTTATGTGTTGGGCTCATGTTGAGAAAGCCTATCTTTCGCCTGAAATCTTTATTCTTTATTCGCAAAGTAGTGACATTTACGTTGAAAGATATGTAAGTAAATACTATGATAAAACGAATTATTTCAAATTTTCTAACACAAAACATCAAAATCATACGGATCTGGATGGTGTCAAAACGTTGACTGATCACCAACATACCCGCGTGTTCCCGAAGCTGGTGAATATGGAAACTAGATGTAACTCAGGGAAGATAAGTTTTGTCCCGAAGAGATCTAAGGAAAGGTACAGATGGTCCTTTTGTCGACTGGTCGATATTTCAATTTAATTATACTGCCATTTATAAATTTCCGTTCTTGGATTTCACAATTTTTTATTCATTGTTTATTTCTTCACTGGTATCATAATAAATTTTAAGACGTGTTCTTTTGATTTATGTGTTTTGTGATAGAGGAGTTAATGATTTAACTGGCCTACCGATGTGAAGGTCACGGGTTCGACTCCGGAAGAGTGAAAATATAAATATAAAAAAATCTGAAAATGTAATTACATCCGGCTTGGGTATTGCAGGATGGAAATTTCACACATGCGCTTTTTATGGATTTTCTAGGCCATAAATTACTCTCGGCTCTGGTCCTCGAAAATTGAGTTATACCTGGATATTGCTATTAGACGTTTGTAATGTACCATCCAGATTTTCAAAATTTATCGTCATTTTAATAAATTTTCGTTGAATTTAATCCGATAAAAAGACGTGCTTCGTCAGGATATTCCATCATTGGCAATATAATGTCGGAATAATTAAAGTTGTGTAAATCCTCAGTCGTAAAATGAGAGCTTTAATCGCATTTATAATTGTATCGAGATGGAAGAATTGATATATTTTTGTGGTTTTAAAATTAGTACAATAACGAAAATTCTACTTTATGTATGTATATAATAAGATAGTTATAAAAATTCCACCAGAAATATGTAAGCCAATGTTTACAAACAAAAAATAGTATTTTTAATTATCATCATTGTCGTACAAAATAAGGAATACACAAACATTCAATGAGAAATCTGCCAGTCTAAGTTTACAAACAAAATGGTCAAATATACGCACAATAATTATTCAGTAATAATTTCAGATAATTTATATTTAAACTGCGAAACAATGGGATCAAAATTTACAGAAGAAAAGTGAAACTTGTTCCGTAAATTTTGAAAAAACTTTATTCAAACATAAATAAAAGTAGTTATCCAAAAAATAACCCAATAAAATTCAAATATAGATTAATCAAACCGCGGATTACACAAAGTTTAGTCCATTAATATCCCAATGATAACAAAATATCTTCCTTCTTCGTGAAGTACAGAAATAAACCTTGATAATACGACAAACAAAAGAAAAGTTTTTTATATATATATATTAGGTCCTTACATATGAAATTGGTGTTTAGTATGGGAGTAACATAAAGCCGATTTTTTTTAATTATAATATATTTATTTAATCAAAGTATGTACCATTGCTATCTATGCACTTTTGCCATCTCATAGGTAGTTCATCGATCCCTTTACTAAAAAAACCATTCGGACGGGAATCAATAAAATCTTTGAAGGCGGTTTGGACTGCCCCATCGGAGTTGAATTTTTTCCTTTGCAAGAAGTTATCCAAATTTCGAAAAAAATGGTAATCTGTTGGGGCAAGGTCCGGAGAGTACGGTGGATGTCTTAGACATTCCAATTGAAGCTCCTCTAATTTGGTAGCCGTCTGTTGTGCAGTGTGTGGTCTAGCGTTATCATGAAGCAGCAGGGGCCTAGAGCGATTAACCAGCCTCGGTTGTTTAGCAGCTAGCTTTTTCATCATGGTTTGCAGTTGCTGACAATAGACATCTGCCGTAATCGTCTGGCCAGATTTAAGAAAGCTGTAGTGAACGACACCAGCACCAGTCCACCAAACGCTCACAAGTAACTTTTTTGGAGTCAATTTTCGCTTGGGGCATGGTTTGGCTGGTTCGGCAGGGTTCAGCCATTGCGATGAGCGCTTCCAATTATCGTACAGGATCCACTTTTCATCACAGGTAATGATTCGATTTAAAATCCCTTCATTATTGTGCCGGTTGAGTAATGCAACGCAGCAGTCAACGCGCGTTTGTTGATTTGCTTCACTCAATTCGTGAGGTACCCACCTTTCAAGCTTTTTCACCTTACCAATTTGCTTCAAGTGGATTAAAACAGTTTTATCACTAACACCGCAGCCTGCAGCTAACTCGGATATGGTTTGCGATGGATCCGCTTCCTCAATAGCCTTCAATTCTTCATTATCAACTTTGGTCTCCGGCCGTCCACGGGGCTTGTTCTGCAGGTCGAAATTTCCAGAACGAAAACGTTGGAACCAAAACGCACTGTGTTTTCTTTTGCGGCACCGTCGCCATACACATCATTAATCCTTCGAGCCGTTTCTGCAGCACTGGTGCCACGGTGGAACTCGTACTCGTAAATAACGCGATATTTCAAGTTTTTCATTTTGTAAACTGAGTGACTCAAAGAAAAAAACAATTGAGGAAAAACAAATGAATTATAATTTTCAAAACACAAATACATGAGTAAATAGCTGTATAAATTTGGATTTGGAATTCCTAACCAAAGAGAAGATATTTGAGATCAAATTTGCCAGTACGGCAAAACGTCAATTTCATATGTAAGGACCTAATATATTTTATTTATTTATGAAATCCATATTAACATATATTTACGTTTGCTTATTTTTTTTTTGTTTACATATTGAAATATTTATTAAATTATTCCTTTTTCAGGTTTAGGGTTATTGAACCACTTTGTTGATATAGCACGATTTATAGGTGTGGAGTTCAATGTTCCATTCATAATTATAAATCTCCTCACACGCTGGGTTGAGACTGTGACAGATCAAATTGATGGTAAATATTGAATGCTCTTATATATTTTTACATGCTTTTATTTAACTCTGTCTGTTTGTTGTAGTGGAATCTTGTAATTGATTCTTAACAAACTTCCCAACTAGCTAAAGCTCTAAAACTTTCAACATTTACGTAAAGTGGATTATTTATTGTACATAACTAAATCATTTTCGGCATGATTTGATCATTATTTTAATTGAAATAAAAAAAAAACATTATTATTGAGCATTAAATGCCTATGAAGCTTCGAGATTCATCAATATTAGTGTGAAAAAATGTTCCGATTTCAAATTTATTAATTTTATTGGGCAGATTCAACTTTGACATTAGGTGTTGGAATAAAATGTCATATTATTATTTAATATGGCAACTAAGAAGAATGGTTCAATGAATTTTAGTTTTTCATAGTAAGAAAATTAAGATAAATAATTTGTTTTAAACATTAAAACAATGTGTTTAAAATTTGGATACGGCATGATGTTAAAAAATCAAATGAATGTATGCAAAAAAAGCATTTCAATTTTTTTGATTAACTTGTTTGATTTATTATGTCACCAATAGAAGTTAGTAATGATATTATATTTGATGATGAATGAATTTAAATTAAAATCAGTACATACTTAAATCTCAATTATCTACAAATCTGTTTTTTTTTTACATATTAAACATGTTAACCTATATTTCGGTCATCGCATACATTGTATGGTGAGTGCTACTGACTGTATATGTAGATTTAGAAATGAAAGATGTGACAACAAAACGGGAATGTATAATTCTCTATCGACTAGATATGTGAAATGTATATGTCTATATAAATCTGGTTTGCTTTTAGGTCATTTTGCCTCATCGCATACTATAGAATTTAAATCAACCCTGGGCAGGTACTGGAGGCATATTCCTTACACAAGTCTTTGCGTTGAAAAACTCAGCAACAGTCCTCATTCCATTGAGATTTCCGTAAAGACATATAATATTTTTACAGATGTTAATAGTGTAATCCTTAATCTATCTTCAAAGGGAGTTACTTAGTCCGTAATATTTTTACAGAGAAGAAATATGCAAAGCGGACTCAGAAAGCACCTTAAAACGATAATGGTAAAATGTTCCTAAACTTTCTAAATAATTTTCCAAAATTTTTATACAATTGTAATGTGACTTATTTAATCGTTTTAGTGCTGAGAAGTGTCATCGCGCTTCTCCTGCATCCTCTTTTAATTGCAAAAAGCGCGATGACGCTGCTCTGGTCAGTGTGCGGATTAGATAGGTTAAAAATATAAAATTTGCGAGTGTTCGCGAAGTTTATATTTTTAATCATATTTATAGTTTCTGCAGCTATGAAGTTATTAAAGACAATGGCTCAGCACTAAAACGGCTAAATCCCTTATTTTTATTATGAAAAGTCCTCACCACTTTATCATACAAAAGCACAGCTTGGTAAAATGATATCCGGTGCACTTTGATTTAAATGTCATGATCTTCAAGATGAGCCAACGTCAAATAGTTTCAGACTACATATAATCTGCATATATTAGCTCTTATAATTTTCTCTTCAAGTCAATTCTTAGTTCAATCATTTCTTTGAACACAATAAAGTAAAAGCCCATTAATTCGAAATTCAAGGTACAAAAAAAAAATACGATGCGATAGCGAAATTCGCAGGAAATTTTATGAAAAATATCTGTATGTTAGCATATTTCAAGAAATCATTTCGAAACCGCAGTATTTATTTTGCTATTTCAAAGATCGCGACATTTCTGTTACTTATATACCCGATAACTGACATATTCAAAATATTTTTTCAACTTTTCAAATTTAAAAAAAAATTATGTGAACTCGAATGTATTGATTTATGATGCAAAGGGATAAAAATTATTTTAAATTACGAGTTACCTGGGTTAATCTACTATGAAATTAACATTTTGGGACTTATGGGTTTCAAAAATTACGAATTATCAGGGTTCGAATTAACGGGGTTTTACAGTATTTACAAAAAAAAGACATATGTATATATATATATATATATTACATATGTACATGCCTTGTAATAACGGCCCTTTAGGTTTCAGGCAAGGGCTGTTAACTGAAAAAGCCTACTGCATATTGAAAGAATGCATTTTGCATGAAGCAGGGTTCGAGGTTATATATAATGATATACATATATCACAATATTTATGGCTTGATTTTTATTTTCGATATATATTTAAAAAAAAAACTATCTGCGGTTGTTAATAGATGGCGCTACTTAGTTTTATTTTAAAAAAATGCTACAGGTTGTTTTTTTTAATATCTGCGATCGTTATTAGATGACGCTAGTTGTATTTTAAAAAGTGCTACAGGTTATTTTCTTTGATATCTGCGGTAGTTACTAGATGGCGCTAGTTGTATTTTAAAAAATGTTATGGTTGTTTTTAGTTTAATTTGTTTCATATTTATCCATTTTTTATTTCACACAAAGAAATAAACACCCACTATATTACAAAGACACTATATTAGAAAATAACACTATATTAGAAAGAGCAACTTTTATAACTTTATATAATAATTGCATATATGAGCTTTTTTCAGTATGCAATTCATTTATTTAATAAATAATAATTCATGTACAAAATAAAATAAAAATTCCTAATTATTTCGAGTTTGTATCAATCGACATGTGCAAAAAAGGAGAAAAAAGTTTGGATATATATCCAATTTTTGATATTTTTTTTTTTTTTTATTTTTTATTTTAAAAAAAATAGAGATGTGAACACGGAATACGTGTCACATCAATATTCTTACTATTTTCAAACTAAGCTAAACGCTTGTGCTATGAAAATAGGACTAACTTGCTAGTCCGGAGTGAGGTTCGAACCCGCAACCTTTGGATCACGAGGCCAGTGTCCTAACCACAAGACCAACAAGCTACTCGTATATCGGATATATATTAAAAAATCCGATTTTTTGTATACAAATCGGATTTTTCGAACCCTGATATGAAGTATGTACTCTATTATAATCAAAAAAAGAATGGCACATATAATCTTTTGCCTGACATTTGCCTGCCTCAACACGAGCTCTCTAGTGAGACATGCATAGTAAAATCAAACCTTACCAAATGTATATAAGTAAAGCAATGAAGTAAATTATAAAAAAAATTATATAATCAAAAATAACTCACTTGAAATTTATGGAGAAAATAATATTAACTTCATTCCATGTAGGTAATCGCAGCATGCCACAAACGTAATGTTGCTCTATTTCAAGGCATGCCTATATTTATATTTTTAACCATCCAATTTATTGATACAAAAAAGAATTTGGGCCCAGATAATGAATTTTACTTACCTTCATTGTCATTTTCTTTTAACAAAATTTTTTATCAGTGAACACATTGAACATGTATAGAGGTAATCACTAGGGATTTTCTTGTTTTTCCTGGGATTAATAATAAAATAATATTTATAATATTTATATTAATCTGGTTAAATGAAAGACAAGTTTAGTCTATTTTATACTATATTAATGATTAAAAAAAAATTTCATTTGACAGTTAATTCAAATGACGAATTGGAATAAATGAGACAATATTTAAACAGTATTCCAAGATTTTTGGAATTCTTCTGTCAAAATAATAATATTTCCTATTCTTTAGTTGAAAATGTTTTTCAAATTTAATTTCTTGCGTTACCCTAAATATATTGTGTCATGTTTTATCATCTTATTAATGTCATACTACGCTAAATGTCATAAGTATTGTTTTAACGATGATGCATTGATCAGTTCTAGAAATATCATTACTCTTACTACGATTAAAACATTTCTGAATAAAGATATAACTTTACAATGTCATTCATGTAATGAGGACTACACATATCCAACGAAAAATTGGTATAATAAAATAATTTTTAACATTATTGGCAGTATTGTGAGTACAGATGAGAAGTATTCAAATATGCATATAAATTCGAGAAATGAATTGACAGTAACAAATGTACAAGTGCATGATAGTGGATTTTACTATTGCCAGGATGAAGAACTAGAACTGGATGAAATTGACAACATGGGTTTTTATTATTTTATTGATATTGTGGATACTGTAAAAGAAATTAGAGGTAACAAAACAGATTGGTTAACATTCAATCAAGAGATACTTGATCTAAATAAAAAAATAGAAAATTTTGAAATTTTCTTCAAGTGGAATGACTGGAGTTCATGTGCTCCTTTGGTAAATGAGCTTGGAGAGCGAAAAAAATCTGGTTATTGTGTAATTAAGTTAAAGCAAGCTTATGAAGATATGGTTAGTGAAAATCCATATAAAAACATACAATTATTTTTTAAACCATATAAACTTCGTTTATCTTGCCATTCCTTGGTTCTGAAAACTCATATTCCAGACATTTCAAAACTGGTTTCCGATATACCCGTATTTGTTCTCACTGAAAAATGCAATGTCAGTTGCAAAATAGATTGTAGTGATGAAAACCACGTCTTCAAAAACCAAATTACATTATTGGAACACGAAAGTATAGAGATTGGTTGCACGGGTGCTTCATTAAATTCTAATGTGTCTTGGTATAAAAATCATAAAGTCTTATCCCCCCAAAAAAAAAAATATCACTATTTCAAATATTTAAGTCACCACATTGAAATAGACATATTTAATACTCTACACCTCAATGATGTTACTTTGTCTGAAGAAGGAGTCTATTGGTGCGCTGTTGAGGGAAATAAAACTCAGGAGACAGACTTAATTGTGCAACAAATGGAAAAAATTTCGAAACAAGACCTTATTTATCATTTAATTTATTTGAGCTGCTTTTTCACCTTGACTGCTTTATGTTATTTTTGCATATTCATTGTGAAATGGAGAAAACAAGAAACATTAAGGGAGCATTATAATTAACTAGCTAATCCTGGCAAACCACAGAGTTCTACAAGAACAATATTACATTGGCTATTATTCCCTTCAATTTTAATTATTGTAGAGCATGAAAATGAAATTAATTGACTTCTGTTCACTCCGTAAGTAAATTGAAAAAAATGTAATATTATGTGTAAGGTGTACCGTAATACAAAAATAAATATTTGTTAATCTCACTTTTTTTATTGTTAATAATTTTTGACATCAAAATCTATCCCGTTCACAGAGTATAAAATTGTACCGAGATGACATTTATCTGATTTATGCACTGGTCAAAAAGCTGCAATGCTACAAGAAAACATGACTCTTTATAACCTGCATCAGTTTAATAATAACAATTGAATTTTAACTGAACTGAAACAATTGAATTTTAGACCTAATTTTGTTGAATAAACTTAATACATAAGATAAAGTTGATAGACGTCACCCACCATTTGAAATTGTATTAGGTTTAAGAAAACACTTATGTATTTTTAAACAAAGATCACACTGATATAAGTTTCTTCCTTCCTTGCTTCCTGGGTTTCAATCCGTAGGATTGGTTTGCAGCAAAGAACATCTCCTTTTCCATTCTGCTCGGTCTCCGGCGATCCTCTTCAGCTCTGTGTAGGAGGCACAAGATATAATTTATGATTACCTTAAAGGTAACTACATAAATTGTTATTCTTATGTTGAATGGCAAACGATTCTTGGGAGGTGTGGTAGCTGTAATAATCACTTTCAAAATTTTATGAAAAAATGTTGAATATAATTGACAATCATTTTCCTATGAAATATCAATAAAGACTAAGGGCCGGTTGCATCAACTTGGTTTATAGTAAATCTTTAGTAAAAACAATAGATTTTAACAAAAATGGGTTTGAAAACTGGTTGATGTTTTGAACATCAAATTGGTGGATGTTTTGAACGATAGATTACTACAGTAAAATCCCATTAATTCGAACCCCCATAATATGACATTTTTAAAACCCAAAAGTCCCAAAATGTTAATTTCATAGCAAATAACTCCGATAATATGAAAACCTCAGTATGCCAAAATAATTTTTTGCCCATTGTGCCATAAATTAATACATTTTAGTTTAGCATTGGGTGAGTCAAGTTAATTTACTGGAGTAATTTGAGTTACACTGCCAGTGAGTTAACTCGAGTTGCCTTTCCCATCAACTCGGTTGACTCGAACTTTCGAACTATGCCACTTCAGCTCGGGTCGAGCTCACGAGCGCCGCTCGGCTCCACTGCTGTCAACTGTCGGGATCGAGTCATAGACACTTCGCCTTCGCAAAATCATCCGACGACAACCGAGGGTAACCCGAGCCCTCGATCTCACTCAATCAGTTGTTTACGTTTATTAATTTTGTAGTGACCGTGACCGCTATAAATGATTATTAACTATCCGTGTTTGATTTTCCGCGAATATAGTAATAGTGATACGGATGTGCAGTCAATATCCCCTGAAAAGAAAAGAGCATCGCATGGGAGTTTTTTTTTTCCGAAAATAATGACAACAGAGTCATATGCAAATTATTGCCTGCCCAACATAACTTGGCTTGTGGCAGGATTGGAACTAAAACCCGTCCCGCCCGCACCCGGCGGCAACCCCTCGCCCTGTAATTCAGTACAATTTTGTACTTGCTCGGTAGCTGTGACATCTTGATTACCAATATACACTGAATTATTATGTCCAAAACAGTCCGGGGTGGTGCAAGAACAATTGCCAGTGAAGTATTAAAGTTTTGCGAAGCTGAAAAATCAAATAATGGACCGATATTACCGTCTGATAGTTTGACAGATAGAACGGCCGCCGCGGATCGCGCTGTTACCCGACCAAATTATATTGACACTGGTCACCGGACATTCAGTACATTATGTATTGTGTAATAAATTTACAACCTGGCAACTTCTGTTTCGCGACAGGGGCGACCTCCCTCGCAGGCCAAGTTATCGTGGTGGCACTCTATGTGCCTGTAATTATAAGGACATAGGTAACATCTCCACATCGGTAAATCACTTGAAGAAGAAACATATTGCCTAGTACTTGTCTCTTTATTAATACATAAATCTATTATTTATCCTTGCCCTTCCTTATTTACATTATTTTTCCAAATGTTTATTTGACTCGAGTTGATTGACTAACGAGTTCATTGAGTCGAATATACGTACGCGTACAGTAATATGACATTCGTACGTACCAATCTGGCAGTCTCGACTCTCAAAGACACCGAGTCGAGTTAACTCGAGACAGCTAACATTTCAACTTGAGTTAGAAAAAATACAACTCGGGCCATCACTATTTTAGTTCACATAATTCCAATTTTTTTGAGATTTGACAAAACTGAAAAAAAAAATAAACACAAATGAGAACAACAAATATGTCAATATCGAAAACTTTAGTATTATAAATGTTACAATCTTTGTATTTTCCTAATAAATATTGCGTTTTCAAAATGATTTATTGACGTATGCAAAAATACAGACATTTTTCACAAAATTTATTTCATGAGTTTTCGCATTGAAATTTTTTTTGGGTCCCTTGTATTTCAAATTAATGAGGTTCTACTTTATTAAGATCTTGTTGAAGTAGTAAAGTCTTTGATGCAAATAATTTAAATGTGTAAATAAATAAAGTGTTACATTTCAGTAGTTTCCTAAGGTTATTTATAAAATTAGAAACATTAAGGGTCCTAAATGTCAACCCTGAGGAACACCAGATGTGACTTTGACAGGAGCAGACAGACTTTTTTTTATTTTTTTTTATTTTTTTTTTTTTTTTAAATAGAGATGTGAACACGGAATACGTGTCACATCAATATTCTTACTATTTTCAAACTAAGCTAAGCGCTTGTACTATGAAAATAGGACTAACTTGCTAGTCTGGAGTGAGGATCGAACCCGCAACCTTTGGATCACGAGGCCAGTGTCCTAACCACAAGACCAACAAGCTACTCAAACTTGTAAAAAAAACTTGTATCCATTGATTATAACAAATTGTGACAATAAATTGTGTATAATAAAATGTGTTAAAAAAATTATGCGAATTAATTAATTTACCTAAGTTACTAAAGCTTTAGTTTCTGGTATTGTAGACTTGAGTAGCGCTTCTCTGAACTCATTTGGGGCAGTCAGACCAAAATAGTGAGCAGCTTGAACAAAGGTCTCTAGACTAACCAGCTCAGCGGCAGCTGTTGATATGTTTGTGCTATTGATAGCCACATTTGGATTGAATGCTTCAAAATTTATTTTAAATACACAATTAGACTAAGCAAAAAATACAAAAAGAGTAGAGTAGAAAAATCACTTTAAGTTTATTTTAAGTGGAAAGAAAATGGCTATAATATTGGAAGTAATGTCCTGTAATAATGAAAGTAATCTCCACCTACTAACTTGAACAATTTCATCAGCTCATGCTAAATCAAATTTTTTTGAAAAGCCATTGTTTCCTTTATGAGTGTATCAACTCTTGAAGCTGTTTCTCCAACTTCAGTCATATCACAAGCAGTTTTCATGAGCGTCTAGGACTACCTAAAAATTCCATAAAAACTTTAAATATTTGTATCAAATTTAAAAACAATAGATATGGATAACTTGCATATTTTTTATCAAAAGTTAATTAAAATGCAATACAAATAGATATGCAAGTACCTGCAGGACCTACCCAATTTTAAAAATGTAATTGTGAATACATTTAAAAACCACAAGGCATCATTCCATTTTCAAAAAGAAGACCAATTTTGTTTAATCTTTGAAGGAATTTTGTTTTTAATAGCTTCAACAGTTCAAGAAAGTGATTATATTTGATTGAGTGTTGAAGAAAAATGGTTTTGGATATGTTATGTAACTTTGAGAAGTGTAGAAAGCCATTGACAACTGTAGCATGGGTTACTAGCTGTTCTCATGCTTTTTGTGCAGAACACGGTGAAACTGAGTTAAGTAGAAAGATTCCAGATATTTTGTTGTGCCCAAGATGCAATTCACAGCTGACTGAGAAGTATGATGTGGTGCAAGCTGATCTGAGTCCTTCGGAAGCTTTTAAATCAATAATCATCGCAGGGATGAAGCCAGATATGATCATGGATGTAGCTATGAGAGCTATGGCATTTTGGTCTTATCAGTTGGAAGAAGAAACGAGATATCATGAAAACTTCGCTAAGCATGCTCGAGAGGGGGCTGCAAGTTTAGAACAGTGTCACAATTTAAATCTTCAACGACTTAGAGTGGAATTAAAAAATGACCAAAAGAAGATTGAAAATCTGCAAGCAGAATGCGTTAAACAGGAAAGACTAGCAGAAGAATATGCTGTCATGTTGGAGGAGAAAAACAGAAAGTTCCGAAAATTACAATATGAGCTGGGATCCCAAAGGCGCAATTCAATGCCTTTATATAAAACTGACGAAGTTGAAAATAAAGAAAGACAAAATGTTGCCGATGTAATGGCAAATCGCTTCAAGCCCCAAGAGTCGGCCTCAAAATTTATATTTCAACCACAGATGGCTAAACAACAGCTACACGAAAAACAAAAATTTGTGAGAAATTAAAAGAATTTTATATTTAATCTTGTTTTTGATTAAATATTATCATTAATTATCATGCTAAGAGCAGCGTCATAGTCAATTTTAATTGATATAATGAGATGTAAGAACATTTAGTACACAAAGTCTATTTAAATTTATTATTAACATTATATGTATTTTTAATAATTAAATGTGAAGAAATATACCACATTGGCATGATTGAATCTAATAATATTGTATGTGTACTTAAGTAATTTTGATTTAAGTTTAATTAATTTAATTAAGTAATTTTAAGAAGTAAAAAATAGATTATACCAGAATCCGATATCTTAAAATATAAAATATTAATCGTATAGAATTAAACTTTTTTTGTGGGTAATATTAAGCTAGTGATGTGATGAGACGTACCACATTTAGATGCATGTATGATTTTTTATCGTAATAAATACATACTTAATTCATTTTGCTTTTTTTTTGTAGCTTATGTGCCATAGGAACATACTGGTAATGGTGCTGCAAGTATAGTACATTCACACTTTATATCCTACTGAATCATTCCACAGGGCTTAATGTTTATGTGGGGAAAACATACATTTGGTTAATTAATATTAGTGAATATAAAAGTTGCCTGCATTCCTTTAAAATCCAATAAAAAACTAACCCATAAAAACCAGGTTTCTACAGTACTCCCTTTCTCATTTTCGGGTTTCGTGTCTACCGTTTGCATCGGAATCTCCATACAACTTGTATGAAAAAACCATTAAAAATTTGAAAACTCCAAAATTTTACTATAATTATTATTTTTTTTAACAAAAATTTGATAGATCTTCTTGATCGTCGCCACGAGTCTGCATGCAAAGTTTCAGCTCGATTGGATCACGGGAAAAGGGTTAAAAATCGATCCAAAGTTTTTTCGTCAAGCAAGCAAGCAGACGCCACGAGTTAATATAAAGGGAGTAAAAATGTTCTAAATAATAACCAGTGATTTTGTTTTGAAGAATGTCTGCCAAAATCATCAAACTGCCGTTCAGTTTCATTCAACTGTATTAATAATATGAAATTGTTTTTCACATTAATATAATGTATTTAGAGATTTCAATATGAATACACATTTGTAAGTATTTTGTCATTATCTATACGAATAATATACATTTAAAATAAATATGTAATGATTTTTCTTAAACGTGCAAAAATAATAAATATGAAGATAAATAATAATATGTACTTTATTGTTAAAAAATATATATATAAAACAGTTGTAAGAATACTGTATAAGTATTTTAAATGTGATGGTAAAAAAGTAAAAATAAATATATATGAAGGATTTAAAGATTTTCTCTCAGAAAACTACATTACTCGTGCCTAACTATAGTGCATCTGGTTTGTCTTCAAAGCATCAGTGCGCAAGAATTAATATAGCATAGAAAAAAATCTATTTAACAAACTAATACCTACACAATATGTCAACAAACTTTTCAAAATCAGCTATATGACTATATGACAGCTTTTTCGTTTCTCCAAGGATCTGCTCGCCATGGGTAGCAGCTGATAAAATTTCTTCTTTCAATGACAAATATTTAAAAATACATAATTCAATATTAGCATATTAAAATACGTACTATGCGCAACTCGGTTTCAGAACTAAATAATAGGATTCTCAATTCTATCCGTAAATAACTGTTACAACAGTATATTTATATTTCAATCATAATCTAATCGCCTATCTTATTCACGGTATTCATGGACAAGATCAGCCGAAACAGCATTGCTCATAATGGAGTGAGCATCGGAGAAGTGGAAATACTTTTGTAGGGAATATTCGTAGGTCGATGGAATGAAAGAGCGATCTGTTGTTACGGTTTATTTCTTCCCGGAGATAGGCCCCGGAAGCAAGTTAAAGTGTACAAGTAATATTTTACGTAATGACGAACAAAGAAATAGATGACGCGCAGAAGTCTGCCCGATCTTACGGTAGAAGCACGACTGGTGTGGTGTCGCCAAGTCCCTACCTCGACCCTTTTGTTTATAACGCGGAGATTTTTATATGTTAATATAAACAAAACTCTGGGTTGGGCGATAGGTACATGGCACAGGGTTGAACAGGTACCGCTACACTTTTATTTGCAGACTACGAAGCCTTGCTGGCAAAATCACCAGAGGAGTTACAAGTAGCCATCGACAAATTTGATGAGGAAGCAAATCGCGCAGGGATGAAGCTGAGCGCGGATAAATCCGAAATCTTGGTCAGAAGCGAAGAGCAGTGTAACATAACGTGCCAGAATAGGCGTCTAAATTAGGTAAACAGTTTCAAATACCTTGGTGTAATAACATCTCAAGATGGAAAGCAAGAAAGTTAATTGGATAAGAGGATAGGAGCTGCAAGCCAGGTAGCACGATTCCTGTATTATCCTGTACTTAGAAAAGCGGAGCTCAGCCAGCGAGCATAGTTGGCAGTATTCAAATCAGTTTTCAGGCCAACCCTAGTGTAAGGCAGCAAGCACTGGATCTTGACCTAAAGAACTCGCTCAAGGCTACAGGCCGCCGAGATGGGATTTCTACGAGGAATAGTAGGAGTTACCAGAAGAATCAGAAATACTCCAATAAGAGAATGTCTCAAAGTGGAATCCTTATTGATATTTATCAAGAAATCACAGCTACGGTGGCTGGGACATATCTTGCAGATGCCAGCAGACTGCCAAAACGGATATTCCAAGCAAGACCAGAGGGCAAAAGACCAATTATTCTTTTTATTTTATTATAGTGCATTTTTAATATGAGAGCTTTTTGAATGAATTTTCAAAATTGTATTCAGATGTAAGACATTATTAATTTATTGCTTTACTCAGGGAGAAATATCTCAAATTAAAAGGAAATAGTTATGTAATTGTTTTTGTAATTAATATAAGTTAACTTTGTTTAAACCACTTATTTATTGAAACATGTTGATTTTTTTCAATAAATAAGTGGTTTAAACAAAGTTAATTTATATTAATTATAATTATATTACCACAAAATAAATTTGCTACATTTGAAGAAGAAGTAATTGTTTTTGTTTTGAAAATATATTATAACTTCACATAGTATTATTATTTTTAATATTAGGTATAATGAAAAACAAAAAATAATATTGAATTCATTAAATTTTGTCAGGAGTTCAGAAAACATTATCTAAGCTCAAGCCCAAAGAAGTTCTATGTGGAGTTGGAGCAAGTATAAATATTTCTTATTTTTTGTAATTACTCAAATTTACAGTGATGTTTGAATATTTTATAATATTTGTCTCTTTCATTAGTAAATTTTGTGTTAATTATCTTATCATATATTGTTTGTAGTTAATTATATTGTTCTCTAGGTCGGACTATTTACAATAATAGCATATTTTTCTATCAAGTTTGCATGTTTTTTTTTAACAAAATTATCATATAATTGAACATGTGAAATTGAGTGGAAAAGGTTTTCATATTAGTTTTAATGGATTTGAATAATATGCATTTTTTATAATTATATATAATATCAATGAAGAGATTAACAAACAAGTGTGTTTCAATATTTTTTAATAAATTTTTAGTTTTCATTTTCTTTCGAATAACCTCACAATTCCCTCCAAATCAATATAAAAAACACTCTAGAAAGGAAAAGGAATACCTCCGTCAGTGGCCGTCTCGCTCTAACGACCTGACACTTCTGTCACAAGTATCATCATATCTCTGGTCACTAGCATTCCATATGGGTAGGTGCCGGATCCAGTTCCTACCGCACCGGTCGAGCGTTTATTATGCTAAAACAGGTGTACCAACAATAAAACTGTAAACGCAGTTGTTTCACTGTTTCCAATATTTTCATTCTCGTCATTTTTGAGAGATGTGAGGAGGGGAACATCATTCGAAAATATGCTTTTGGGTTACGTTGTCATGTGCGGTGTCCTCTAGTGATTATGTCTATTTTTGTTATTTGTTTATGATATTTGGTCTTTATAATGAATAAATTAAAAGTGATCTAGTGTTGTTTGGAAAATATTATAGTATTTATTTTTATATTTGAAATGGATACCAAACCTGAAAAGCGCGTTCACAAAATCGTTTTGACTGGCGGTGAGTTACATTTTGGAAGCACATGGTTTTCAGGATTTTATGGTTTTTCAATGATTATCTTTTTTGAAATACATTTGATATATTTTTATATAATTTGTTGTATGAAATAAGTGGTTTACGTTAATGATTTTTAAATTTAGATAATTTAAATATTTTGTCATTTATCTCATTTTAGGTACTGCATTTTTAAATTTTAATGTCCTAATTAGGATTGTTTTATTATTGAATGCTTTATATAGTGATAAACTACGGTAGTTGGTACCATCAATATTACCTTTATTTTGAATTTCCTTGATTTTTATAAAACTGTCATCCAAGTTTTGAGAAGAGACCTCTAAAATAGGTACATCTGATGAGATTTCACATTTTTCATGGCAACAGTTTTTCTCCTCTAACATTCCAGGACCCTGCGGTGGAAAAACAACAGGACAATCTCGATTATGTACTTTCTTTGAAAATTTAGGATGGAAGGTAATGCATATTTTATATTAATTTATATTGAACTATTTTTCTATGAAATATGTAAATTATTAAATGTATGCCCTATCGTTTTAAGAATTGGGATTTGATATCCCGTATCACACTTAATATTTCAATATTTATTTCTGTATAGTGGCATACAGTTTTGTTTTATAAATATTTGTAAATGGAAAGCCTTAGAAGGCATTCCAGCGAAGAGTATGGCTCCACAATGCGTATATTTGCAGGTTTTCCGTGTGCCAGAAACTGCCACCGTACTTCTCAGGTACGCTTGATCCACACAAGCAAACATGTATTCATTTCTTTATAATTATTACTTTTTGTTTTCTTATCTGATGTCATCATTTCATTGCTCCCTATTTTTAGTATCGTTATCTGCAAACCACAAATGTCATTGAATAGTTAAGATCTTTTATATTATTAGGACAAAATTGGTTGGTTCATTTAAACAAAAATTATAGTGATTCACAGATAAACTGAAAAAGATATTTTAATCTCTCCTGAAGTCTCAGGGTCAATAAATATTTAGACCATTTAAATATGATTTGCATCAGCCTTAGATTTTTATAAAATTAACAACTTTACTCGTGGAAATATTCTTATATGCATTATTATTTCTGTTCACAGCGGCGGTATCAAGTTTTCAGACCTCAGTGCAGATGAAGGTGAGTTAGTCTGTCTAATCATTATCAGTTATCATTCTTTTCGGAGTGATATAGGTAGATATTTCCTTACGTGTATGGATGCAACATCTTGTTAAACTCGAGAATGTGTGCCTCTTGCATATTTGTAAATACAGCCACTCCTCATTTTAGGACCATTGTCGTATGCATATCAACACTTCACCCTCTGTACAAGATCTTTAAAATGTTTGCCTTCCATTGTCATTAGAAGGGAAGAGACTTCATGTAATAAAATGTGTGACGTCGCATCTAGCTCCAAATGAGCGGCCATTAAACTATGTTAGGAAGCATCTAATCCCCTTTAATTTATAAAGCACATTGTATAGATGTACTATATTCAGAGATTTTGCACCAATCGGTGAACAGAATCTGGTCATTAAGTGAGGAATGGCTATAATGCATCGCTGTGCAAATTTACGCATGAGATTAAGAATTTTACTTTATTTAATAAGATTAACATATCTAAAATATAGTATAATTGTGGTGTATTTATTATTCATAAGTTTATAAAATATCCATTTGTTAGATATGACCGCTACCAAGTTTTCGTCATTCCACAAGTCCACATCACCCATTTTGAGAGACTAATTTCAATATACTCCATTATTCAGTTTTCGTGTAATCCATGTATTATTAGTAGCTAATGACTGAGATAAATAAAGCAAATCATCGGTCTTCGTCTGGCTATGCCATTTATTCTTTTCATTATCAATAGAGTTGACAAACATAAACACTTAAGTCGGTTTTGAGCTTAAAATAAGCTTTGTTAAGTAAACCATTTTACTTATCAACACTTATCTCTCTTTATACTCTAACTTCGGAGTATCTGAGACACTAGCAAAAAATGCATTATCATGTAAAAATTTTGTAGAATCCCTCAAGTTAAGTACTTATGCCTGCTGAGTGGATATGCAAGTAATGTGGATATTGTTTAAGCTCAAAAGTAAAAGAGGGTTTTACACAAAAAATCGAGATATTAAAACATATTTTTATGTTCTCTTAAATTTAGATTTTTTGACGTGTAGTATTTATTTGCCAAATAATAAATCTGCTCAGTTACGACACTTAACATCACGCCATTCGATCCTTCTGCCCTGATCCACTTGCCTCGTCCACTTTCATAATCCCGTGTACACTTATGCTGTCATCTTCCAATACCAAGTTTACCAAGTGTTTCCCGAAAGACCGCCATTTTTTTGTCTTATAAAATTGATATTAATTTATTTTATCATTTTGTATGCATTCCACCTCATTATAGGGTATCTCATAGCTAGTAGCAAAAAAAAATCTGCTAGATTTCAGCCTTGATAATTAGTTGAAAATGAAAATGACCTTGAAAAAATTCTATTTTAAATTTTTACAAGGTTTTATTATTTTATTCAACTTTTAAAAGCGAATGAATTTTTCGATGTAAGATAATATTAAGTCTGAAAGATTGAAAAAAAATGCAAACATAATATTTTCATATAATTAATAATCACCACAAAATTATTTTGCTGTTTTTGAAGAATTTTTCAGCACACTTTTTTTGGATTTTGTCACAGGGACATCATTAATCATCAGTTTAAAAAAATTGAAATGATCTTTCAGGCGTATTCTAGTGCAATGTTAATAATTCGAAAGAATCGCATTACACATAAAGGATATTGCTAAAAATTCCAATCATAAAAATAGATATCTCATTAGTGACATCTGTGATTATTTAAGGAGAATGAAAAGTTTAAAATATCAAAGTTTGACATTACTAAATGTGAAAAAAGGTTTTTTTTAATTTGCTTAAATAAAATGATAAAAACCTTGTAAAAAAAACATTTTTCAATTTTTGTAAGGTTTTTATCATTTTATTTAAGTTGTATTGAAGCAAATGAATTTTTCATAATCGATATAAGCTACTGTAATGATAGTTCAACTTTTTGCAAAAAATAAGTCGGAAATATTGAAAAAAATGCAAACTTTGATATTGCATATCTCCATAACTATTGAGATTAGGTCATGGTTGCTTGAACATTTTAGACCAGTAGCCGATTCTTGACAAAAAAGTACTTTCAGTTTTTACGTTAATTACGTGACATGATGTATACAACTTCCAAAAATTTTATCGTCGTGGTATTCTATCATGGGTGGAAATGGTGAACATTACATTGTGTAAAGTGATCATTAAAGCCAGCCGTACCATAGACTTCCATACCTACTTTCCCATAAAAAAATATAATTTCGTCTCTGTGAGACATCTATAATACCGATATCTCGAAAAATGCAAACTTTGATATTGCATATGTCCATAACTATTGATATTAGGTCATGGTTGCTTGAACATTTCCGATCCGTTATCAAGGCAGGAATCCACCTGTAAAGTTTTTGCTACTAACTATGAGACACCCTGTTTTAACTAGGCCACCACAGGGATCAAGGATGCATCAGAGTCTAGGGAATAAAATCCAATGCCAATGAACCCAGAGAGTTTTTTTCACCATCGTCATTATGATTATGACGTAGCCTGATGAAACTAATTTCACAGTTTCAATAGAAAACATTTTGGTCAAGTGCGAAGCACTACCACGACTGCCACATGGATGAACAAAAAAAAATTACCAGATGTCCACCATTGCTGAATTTATACAGGGTTATTTTTAAAACATTAATAACCTCGCAGGACTATACTCCTGCCTTGATTATGAGTCGAAAATGTTCAAGCTATTATGACCTAATATCAACAGTTAAGGAGATATGCAACGTTTGCATTTTTTTTCAATATTTCTAACTTATTTTTTGTACAACCTTGGACTATCATTACAGTAACTTATATCGAATATGAAAAATTCGTTCCCTTTAATACAAGTCAAATAAAACCTTTTAATTCCAATTGGAATTTTTTCAGGGTTTTTATCATTTTATTTAACTTGTATTGAAACGAATGAATTTTTCGTAAACGATATGAGTTACTGTAATGACAGTCCAACGTTTTACAAAAACAAGTCAGAAATATGGAAAAAAAAATGCAAACTTTGATGTCGCATG
Organism: Agrypnia vestita; assembly: GCA_016648135.1. Taxonomy (NCBI): domain Eukaryota; kingdom Metazoa; phylum Arthropoda; class Insecta; order Trichoptera; family Phryganeidae; genus Agrypnia; species Agrypnia vestita. The sequence continues at coordinate 194,778 of JADDOH010023064.1, read as the reverse complement.
TCTCCATAACTATTGATATTAGGTCATTTTAGCTTGAACATTTTCGTCTCATAATCAAGGCAGGAATATAGTCCTGCGAGGTTATTAATGTTTTACAAATAACCCTGTATAATACGTGGCGCGGTCCTAAGATATTTGTAATGACAAAACAACGTTGGGTACAAGTGCAGAAGGAAATTTTCATTAATTTATTTGGGACACTTCCCGCGCAATTTTACCCCACCGGTGAATCGTCAAAGGAAAGTTTTTTTTTCAAGTTGAGACATTTCCCCCGGTAAACGTACGGCGACAGATGTGTCTGGCATTTTTTTTAGGATTTCTCCGTTTATTCACCTTTAAAAATTAAAAATAAACATTTTTTCGCTCAGAACAACGCTTCCCTGTAATTTAGAACGTTTTACGAGAAAACCCGCGCACCGACACTATCGCATTAAATTCATTCGCTTTGATACAAGTCAAATAAAATTATTAAAACCGTCCAGAAAATTGAACCGGACCTTTTTAGGTTTTATTAATTTTATTTGACTTGTATCAAAGCGAAGGAATTTTTAATATCCGGTGTAAGTTGCTTTCATGATACTCCAATGTTTTACAGGAGATAGGCCGGTCCGAGCGCCGATTTTCCCGAAACTAACATTTCCTGTGATAGCCTTTAAGAAAATTGTTTTTAAAAAATGCCTAAACCATTTGATTTCTTCGCGTTGTTGTATTATTAGACAAACTGTACGTAGCTCGTTAAAATATGGTTTTATACTATATTCGTGTAAACGAATATAGTCTTCTACAATTTTACTATCAGAATATAACTAACTTACCATCGTGCCGTATACCCGTGGGGGTAGGCAGAGAGGATAGAGCGCCAGAATATATCAAACATAATAATTTCTTTGTCCGTCTGTGTGTCTGTCTGTCTGTCCCCGTACCTTCGTGTAACCTACATAATTTCGTTCGAATTCACGGCTAAAAAAAAACAAATTAAACGGCCGGAGATGGGGCTTGAACCCCGGGCCAGCAAACCCGAAGGCGGCAACGATAGCGATGTTGCTATTGTTACCAAAAATACAGTACATATAGGACTTATCAAAGATGCGAACTATTTCATGTTCCGCCCAATCGCCAGGGTTTAGAATAATACATTTAACTGCCGGCAGGGGAAATATAAAAAAATGTTAAAATTTTTAAATACTTATTCTTAAGGAACCGGCATGTAAAATTACCGTCATTTTTGACGGGTTTACAGCTAGTTTGTTTACTAAGTTGCAGTTACGGAGATGCGCCCTGAAAGATGTTAGAGTACAGTTAGCGTGTTCTTGAAAGTATAGTTGAAATATAACAAATTCAATCTTACATTTAACACGTAGACTTACAGTTTAAAGAAATGTAATGCGTCCTGATCAATACCATTGACATTGAAGGACGTGTACTCACGTACGTTGAACATTATATAAAGCAGATTACCGCGGTGAGGAACTCCCTTTAAAAATAGATTCGTGGCGGGAAATCCGACTAGCAGGCGGCCGTCGTTATTGGATTTTCAAATGCAAATTTATGATCCAATTATATTGACGGTTTTATCGATGTGTTTCACGAATGGCTTCCCCCCGCTGCATGCAACTGGATTTTTCTCCCCCGAGGTAAAGGCTTAATACTTTTTCTCTGCGACCTATTCACGCAGCTTGAGATGAGCAATGTTTGATTTTGATTTATCGGTCGACATGATAGCATTCATGGCTACAAAACCACGATAAAAAGTTAATTATGGTAAAATTTTTTTTTTATCTCCCTCGAAATTTATAAAAATAGCGATAGATAAATAACAAATTTGTATGTCATAATGTCAGTTGGTAGGTCAATTTTCATGTTTTTGCATAATCGATTTAGCCTGTTTTTATCTTTATTTTATTTTTATCTTATCTTTCTTGTATCATTTTTTTAATAATATGATTGATGTGCATGGAAACATTTCATATCAATATTCGTACTAGTTTTCAAATTGTTAATTAAATAATATTATATGTACCTATAAAGCCAACTTGCTCCCCCTTAAGGAAGATCGAAACCTCGCGAGAAATTCTCTGCCAGACCGAAATACCAAGTTCAAGCACATTTTAATACTTTCTTTAAAAATTAAGATATCAAACGTAATAATTTCGTTGTCTGTCTGTCCGTCCGTCTGTCGTAAAGTCCGTAAAATGCGGGAATTAAAACTTCAATTGTGTTGGTGTTTGTACCCGTAAACACCAACACAACGAAACAATGTGCATCATACGCACGGCTTACACATATTAATTCGATTGTCTTATACGGCTAGTGCAAAAGCGGCTCGCGAGCCTCGTACGGTTCTTTGCATAGACGTTTTCGGCTCTTCAGGTATAAACTCGGAACTTCAGCGTCAAATTTAGAAGTCGAGTTCCGTATTTGACAACTGGACACATTGTGTAAATATCGTCGATCGTGCTAGCTTTGTGGTCGCTTGCTAGCAGGTTTGAAGCAGGGTTCGAAAAAATCTGATTTTTATATTAAAAATCAAAAAATCGGATTTTTTTTATATATATCAAAAAATGGATATATATATCCAAACTTTTTTTCTCCTTTTTTGCACACACTTCGATTGATACAAACTCGAAATAATTAGGAATTATTTGTACATGAATTATTATTTATTAAATAAATAAATTGCATACTGAAAAAAGCTAATATACTCGTATGCAATTATTATATATAAGTTATAAAAGTTGCTCTTTGTGTGTTTGTTTCTTTGTGTGAAATAAAAAACGGATTATATGAAACAAATTAAACTATTATTTCGTATTGAATCAAAACTAATCTACAAGATTTAAAAAAAGTATCTTTAGTAGACATTTACTCTTAAAATTTAAGCCCTTAACTTTTAATAATCAGTCTGTTTAAGAGATCACATGAAGATTCCTCGGGAAAAACAATGAATGTCAAGAAATTTTTATTTTGAGAAACAGTTTTTAATAGTTTCAAAGTTTACATTTCTTTAACTTTATGCTTCTTTTATATAAATATTGAATCCTTATTACTTTATAAACATGTTTTTTGACTTCTTTACATGCATGACATAAGAATATGCAAATTAATGGGCGGGCGGACATTTCCGTTTCTCGCGATGGATAAACAGATATAAATTGAACTGTTACACAATGATTTTACCTCTCTGTACTCCAGTATTACATATATGGATTTTACCCAATTATAATTTATTGTATAAAATAATACCCCGAAAAGTCAACAAATGGCAGTGCCATCTAGTAACGACTGCAGATATTTAAAAAAAAACTGTAGCATTTTTAAAATACAACTTCGCCATCTATTAACGACCGCAGAAAGTTTTTTGGATATATATCAATAATAAAAATCAAGCCATAAATATCGTGATATATATCATGATGTATATCCGCGGATATATATCCTCGAACCCTGGTTTAAAGTACTCGAAAGAGAGAATCCAATTTGATTTCTCAGCACAAGTGAACAGCTATAAAGCAAATGCCTAAAATAGAAACAATAATATCTATTTGATACATGGAATATTTTGCCTGAAATGATGCGTTAAAAAACTAGTTTTTGGTGTTCTCATAATCTTTGGCTCTTCATATATATGCAAACAAACATTCTCAACCTGAACTCAACTGTGAAACAAATAAAAAATAAGCTTAGGAGCAGAATAACAGATGAAAATTTACAATCATGTATTCAATTAATATAAGTAGTAGGATATAGTAAAGCTATCAAAAGCAATGCATGGATGCCGTTCTTATTAAAAAATTTAACTTTTTTCCCCTAAACATCCGTATCCATATACATATGTATATAACTCATATGCGGCTCTCTGGTACCTTTGTTACCCTGCTTCCATGAAAATTTGGCCCTTCTCACTTGACAAAGTGCTAGTGTATTCTTACTGTTGTATCATTAAAGAATTTTGTCGTAAAACTGTCCCCGCGGCATCGTTTAGTCTTGTCGTCCGATCGAGGTTTTAATTTTTTCTTTCTATTTTATACACATAGAATATGTATGTAGATGCGCATACCTACGTATCTTACTATATAATGTAATAACTAATGTCAACAATTGGATCTGATACGGCGGAATAGTTATTACAAAAAAAATCATAACAATTGATACATATTAATACCGTATCGAATCCACTTGTTGCTATCTTTTTCCAATGCATACAATTTTTTTTTTCAAAACATTACAACACTCGTAATATCACCGTATTTCGATTGTTTATTGTAGATCGGTTTTCAATCAGCTAGCAATTGAATGCAACCGCGTGTAACGCGATTCTAATTTTTTCATGTACGATTGGTCAATATTTTTCATTTTCACAAATTCAAGGAATTAACATTTCCTATCTGTACCTACCACGTGTGACAAGTAGATACTCTGCTAGATAGTTAAATATATACATTAATGAAGATACATTTGGAATGGTTTGTTTATAGGTTTTCTTATTATCCATAATATTATTGCTTCAGAAATAAAGTTGCGTATCACACGATTTTCACCTTTGCAAAATATGCACTCTGAGATAACGTGGTTTATTTGTGATGCTTATTAATAATTATTATGCTTTTGCATATCAACTTGACACAATATCATTATTTTTTCATATTACAACGAAACGATCGCATTTTAAAGGATGTACTTTTGCACTCGATTTAAAGAAAAATGTATCACTTTTTATTGTAAAACAATGGAACACAAAAATAATGTTTTGGTACCTACATAGTAAAACTAACGATCGACAAAAAAATTACATTCTTAACTCAAAAACTTTTTTATGCTCTTACACTTGGGGTGCCATATAGTGCGTACACTACCATTATCAACAATAGCAACAAAATAGTGACAAATATTTTTAATGCTACAACAGGCCATGAAGCGAAATTACCGTAACAAAAACATCACAAAACAACTAGGCTCGAGAAAATCACAGATGTATAGTTCTTTCATCTCTTTTGACTGTTTTTTTCTTTTTTTTCTTCTATTTGGTGGAAAGGAAAGTGAACGGGCGATCATTTGAATCTCCAATATCAATAAATGGCAATTTTAAATAAATCAAATTTTACCAGAAACGAGGATAATTTTTTTATCCAAATATTTAAATCTTTTTGTTTAAGGCAGTCCAGACACGGTCCGCTTTTGTGCAAATTGATAATTCGTACCAGAAGAAAATATAAAACTAAAAAACATATAACATTTTTGATATCGACGACTCATTTGATTTCTATCATCAGTTACGTTGAAGTTCAGGAGTTTTTGCACGAACATCAATGGAAATTACGGTCTGGAATCGATGGCGATGATTATTCTTCGTATAATATAGAATACTATTTCGTATTGGACTTGGAAGAAATCGAATAGACACGTCGCGAAGCGCGGCGTATGTTGAATTTTTTTCATTATTCCTCACTTCTAATTCCTGGTCCGATAAGTACATATCATATTTTTATAATAAATTTGCGGTGCGCCGTGTGGACGTGCATGCTTGCACTATCGCACCAATATGTCTAATGGAGAATTTTCCGTTTGCCTCGGAATTTTCCGTCCGCGTGGCGCCTCTCGAAACGTTCCAAGACGTACCTGTGGATTGTGCAGGGCGGGTCCCGGGTTACGGGCACGGGGTCACAGGCGGCGGGTCAAGGGCGGCATCCCCGCCCCACCCCCCACCTCCACCCGGACCGCCCGACAAAGTGCGCTTAGCGGTTCGACTCCCACCGATGAAATGTCGCCACCCGTGCACGGTAAATTTCTCGAGGGTGCGTAGATTGCATTTGTACCGTGTCGAAATCCTCCCTTATTCTCGTTATAACAAGTTTTTTATATTAGTGAGACATTCAACAGACGGAACGTACGCGTTAAGTTTCTATGAGAAATGTCGAGATATCTGTCGAACTTCGAAATTGACGAAGTGACAATTTTATACAGGGTGTCTCGTAGCTAGAAGCGAAAACTTTGGGGCGTCATCTCTATTCAATTTTGAATAGAAAATATTCTTTACACTTTGGTGTAGGGTGATGGGTGAAATTTCAAATTTTTGCACGGTTTTAATCATTTCATTCGACTTGTATCAAAAAAATACAAACTGATGTCGCTTATCTCCTTTACTGTTGACATTTCACCCAAAGTGTAAATAATATTCTCTATTCAAAAGTAAATGAAGAAGACTTCTCCAAATTTTTCCTACTAGCTACGAGACAGCTGTATAATTTGAGATTCATATTTTTACGTTGTATTAAGTAGGTATTTTATATGTATAGCAGAGAAAAGATGGTTTATCAGAAATTAGCATGCTACTTTTAGGGATATTTTATGTAAAATAGCCTTAATAGTTTTAACGGGTAGATTCGACATTGTTTGTGGATACCGTGTTTTTATCAAACAAACGTTTCACAGTACAATCTGCTGCTAATAAGTTACCGCCCACCCGTCTACTAAAAACGCTGACATGATGTGCATATTACGCGTAGTAATACTTATATAACTCAATTGTAGCCTTATATTATTGCTTTTTTAATTATTCGTAAAAAATATATTTAACGACATAGATTTGATGAGTCTGAGTTTCTCATAACAACGTGCAAACAATGAAAAAGATTAGGTAAAGTATGCTCTTTGGTATTGGCAGCATATCTACGTTCCGAGATACCAGATGGCAACATAACCGCTGTACTAGGTAAAGATGAATGAATTATTCCAGATTTTGGCCACAGCAAAAAGCAAACGGTTTTTTTTAACCCCTCGTGTTTCAATGCCGCTTATTGGAATTATGATAATTCAACATTTTGTAAGGCTTACCGGTTATTGACAGTCGAAATTGGGGAACCGGTGTGAATTTTTCTTCTTTGTCCTCGCCCTTATCACGTTCATCTGGGATCGGCTGTTATTATTCTGCTCCTCTTTGTTCTTTCTTCTTCTTCTTCTTTTATTTTTAACGTCTTTCCGGTCTTCTTCTTTAGTCCCGTTATTCATTATCATATGAAACCCGCTCCCTTCGCGTCACCTGACTCCTTTTACTTTTCTGAGGGAGCCACCCTAAAATAACCGCAGATGTAAACATTGCTAATCGTATGTCTACATCAGCCATCTTATCCTTTTATTTTTTTACACTCGGCCAGAATTCGAGTCTTAGAGCATAGAAGGCCCCACCATTGTCCTATAAACGTTGCAATTTGCTTTTATTGGAATCCTATTATCACATAAGACTCCAGATAGCGACCTCCATTTCAACCATGCTGCGTTATTTCTATGTTCAACATCAAGGTGCGTTGTGGCGTCTGTCGACAATGCGGAGCCCATGTATTTGAATTCCTTAACTCGAAATACAAGGTGTACTCCGTCTATTGGATCTTGCGTGGCTTTCGTTAAAATTAAATGTTATGGACTCGTTTTTATTTTTACTATTTCGTAGAACTCTTTTCCACAGCGAGTCTCCATTCTTTCGAAAGTCTTACGCATTTTATGGCTTTCTTTGCAGCTTTGTTTATTGTTGAACGTTTGTATTATTTGTTGAATAAATGTTAGTTTACTGAAAATGTTGATTTGGAGCGAAATTGTTTTTAATAATGCGGAACGTAGCATTCCATAATCAATCTGGATACGTGATGTGATATCGCGCCTACAGTTTTATTACTGCGAGTGCACGCTGTAAAAACTTCAGACCGCTGCGAATGAAATTTTCGATTTTCCAAAAAAATTACATTTGTGTTTTGAAAAATTCATTTGTGTGCTGATATTTCGTGTTCACTCGGGATATTTTTTAAATGCATTCTAACTAACATGGTTCTCGATTTCGAATTTTGTTTTTTTTTTATTTCGGCGGTTTTATTCTGGAAAAAGAAATAGGTTAACCAGAAAATTCTTCTTTACATGACACTGCGCAACTATAAAATAAATCTTCGTTGACTCGGTAATTCATCAAAATGTACCCTTGCAACCGTAATATTTTTAACCTTTAAACTTTAAACATGAAAATTTATTTTAAGGTCATTCCATTTGATCGCTTACATGTCGCTAGAAATACAATAAATATATATATACATCCGTGTCATTATAATATCACGATGAAAATGCGCCACCCGAGCGAATTGAATTGAATCAATTTAAAGAAGTTTATGTGATCAAGCAGAGCCTCATTTCAATGCCGTCGTAAAAATACCCGCCGGGTTGTGATGTAGTTAGAAATGTAAACACATATCAAGGGTCAATTTTCATTTATGCGTTGTTGCATCGCTCGTCTCTTCGCACGGCACAAACAAAAGTGCAATACAGACCTACTTCTCTGTACACATTGCTGAATTTAATAAAGCTCGAGTCAAAAGGCATTAGAGCGAACATGAATTGACAATATAACAAAGTGCTTCGTGTCTTGGCCGTTAATCAAATAAGGTCTAATGTGTCAATTACATATTAATCGAAATGTGAATACGTCAATTTGAAATTAAAGGGGAAAAGTATTTTCTGTATTTATTTACACTATGTTTATACATACTGATGAAGAGATAAATTGCTACTTTTGACTCGCTTTGAGTGTGATTGGCGTCGGATGACGGAGTGATTGGTTTAATTGATCGCAATTTTATGATAATATCGCGATACACAAAATAAATTAGCACCTAAACCGTATTAAATTGTACCATTCCTCGGTACAATTTAATATTTTATTTATTTTTATTTGTTTTCTTTGAAAGAAAACAAATAAAAATAAACACAACAAAATCAGGAACAAATTAAATGAATCTCAGTATTTTCCGACACTCGATCACTGTTAGTGATTGTGACTTACGATATTGATGATTTACTCATAGTTCTTAATTTTGAGCTCATCACATGTATATTCCACATCTTGTATAATTGAATACGTAAATAATTTTATGTGACGAGGAGTGGATATAATCATCCTTTGGATTGTCACACCACGTCGGTATATTTTTAAAATTAATCTATTTAATTTTCTGATATTTTTCAATGTGACATACGGTGCTAGAGATTTAATTACTGTTATGTCACATTGAACAATATTCAAAATACTATATAGATTAATTTGAAAAATGTATTGACGATACCATAAAGTACAGTGCGAAATAAAATAAATTTTAGCTGCTTTAAAAATAAGTATTTTATTTCATTATGAAAGTCAATTTACAATCAAATACATTATGAGTGCAGGAGAACCTTCCCATTTGTGATATTTCCCCTATCGCGTCAGCGCATTTACGTTTTGTAAATTACATAAATACATATTTAAACGGATTTGACTTATCGGAGTACGCAGTATATTGTGAAATACCACGAAAATGGTGATAGCTATACTAATTATAAGATATAAGTTGGTTTTTTTTTACCAAGTTTTATTAGCGCTACCTAGCTTCGGGTAGCAGGTACTCTCAGCAATTAATTTGCTGCATCAGGGTCGTTTGTTACTTTGTTCTCAACCATTTTGTTTACAGTTCTAATCTATTGAAACAGTTGGTTACTATCGCCTTTTATTAACGTGAATCACGCGCTCTTGAAAACGTGGCAATTTCCAGAATTACAAGGAAAGATTGTCCACTTTCTATGGTAAAAGAAAAACCTGCGCTTTAAACCTATACTCGCGAAGAACGTAACATTTTATACGAAATTCGATATTGTATAACTTAACATCCATGCTTAAGTCAAGTTTATTAGGTATTAGAAAATAAAAATTTGGGGACTTGTCAAACTTTTATGGGAATTTATTATAGCTAACCCCAAATATTATTAATTCGTCCAATGTTGTAGATTTTTCACAAATTTACTTACCTGTTGCATTAACTTATTTTATTTTTTAAATCAAAGTAAGGTCTTTGCCCGTTACAATATTTAACCAGAAATACACTAACTTATTTATATTGCATACAAAATGTTCAAAAACCTTCAACGAACTTTTTTTGCATTTCACCACAAACTAAAACATATGGAGAAACAGATTGAATATACTTGCATGTTTTATATATACATATACATAATGAATACAGTTTATCTATTGATTGTAATGAATGAAGTAAAAGTAATAGTAGATTTAAACAATTGCTTTCTATTAACGGATCATCGCGAACGATTGACATTTGAAAATAAAATTGACCCTTGTAATACACACAAAACTTTTAGTATAGTAGCAAATATGGAATAAATAACAGTATTTAAGTATTGAAAGAAAACATATTTTATACGAACCATATGGATGTATAGATCGACGTTTTGCTGGAGTCATATCACAGCGTCTTCAGGAGAATGCCCTTGCGCCCCAATTGTATATTATTTCCCAGAATCTTTATTAAATAACTAGCTGTAACCCGTAAAAAATGACGGAACATTGGTTCGCATCTTTGCTAAGCCCTATTATATATTTATATTTATGATATCTTTTTGGCGGTCCGCGGAGAGGCGGCCGTAGCAACATGCGTAGAGCCGCCGGTTCGCTGACCCGGGGTTCAAGCCCCATCTCCGGCCGTTTAATTTCGTTTTTTTAGCCGTGAATTCGAACAAACGAAATTATGGACGTTACTCGAAGATATGGGGGCAGACTGACGGACGGATAGACAACGAAATTATTTTGTTTGGTGATGATGCAGTTTTTCCTTGTATGCGCTCCACGCCACTGCTTTACGTCATGTAAAAGTCATGATTTATTATGCTCACTGCACGCGCCTGATACCGATGATGTTTTTGCCCGCCCGTTAGTCTAGTGTCTAGTGCAGAACGCAGACATGATAACAGAAGGCAATCAGAGATTCAAATACATTACGAATAGATAATAATACTTATTATTTTTGGCTTGATCGTTTCAGATCGAAACAACAAATAATACAGGAATTTGGATAATATAACTAAATAAATATATATTATAATATTACGTTTTTTTTCTCCGGCTTCAAATGATCATTCTGCGTTTTTCGATTATTCTGCAATTCGGAATTTTTCCCAATCGTGATTTGAGTATAGTACGATATTGCTGCCTTCGCTTTCATACTTCACATATGTTATTACAATAAAATTCCTTCCGGATACATCTGTGTTTGTTCTATAATTACTGTACATCAAGCACGGCTTTTTCCCAAGCATATATTTTGTAAAGAAACCAAAATAAGAGATATATCTCGTAATGTTCCTTTCACAATAATTAACATATTATTCAGGATTTAATATTTCATAATATTCTGCCAGATAAATATTTAATTTCGATATTTTTTTCCAAATAAATGTTTAAATAAAAGTCACTTGCTGTCACTGCACGCCCCTGCTATACATAATATAAAGCCGCGTAACTTAGAATTTAAATAAAATATCAGTATAAAAAATTTCGTCTAAAATGCTCTGTTACCAAGATATAAGAAAAAAGATTTGTACCTATGTTAACTGATCTAAAATGGTGACGAATTTAAACTCGATGAGGGTAATTCTCTAGGGTAAAGAATTTATGTGCTGCAAAAAACAAGTCGAAGTAACAAAATACACCTTTTTCTTTACTTGAGTTTTAAGTTCTTAAATTGTTCCACTTTAAATAAAATAAAAATGTATTCAATACAGTGTAAAAAAAATATCTACAGTTTTGATAAGATAATATAACTTTAGTTTTACAATGAAAGCCATAATTTTTATCCTTTTTTAAAAACGATTAGTCATACATACACCGCATAGTAGGAGCGTCGAAGTCGATAAACGTTCTATGACTAAGTGGGAACACAAAACCAGCAGCATTGAGTAGAGAAAATGACGCCTAGTCTTTTATGTATAGTAATTGTAATCACAGAATCGATCAACGTATTTCGATTGACCTTTTCCTAACACTTAAATTACAAAAGGAGTACACGCGGAAATTGTCGCTACCCAAATGAAAATTGCAAACAGCGATCGTCGTTTGCCTTATTCATTAAATATAATTTGTGTGCATCTATACCGTACCTGTCCACCGTAGATCTACCGCAATATGCTGCGTGAATTAGCAACGTTACTCTCAAAGCCAGAAAAGTTTTTAACATTATGTAAAATATATTATTTTTCAAGAAATCGTGGATGGATAATTCGTAAAACATGAAATTGCCCCCTGGAATCCAATATTCATAATTCGACTCGACACAAACGTCTTTGCTAAGCCCTAGTATATATTTATATATACATGGTGTCTTCTGCCACCCACGGAAAAGCGGCGGTGGCAACATGCGTAGAGCGGCCGGTTAATCCGGCCGTTTAATTTGATTTTTTAGTCGTGAATTCGAACGAAATTACTGACGTTACACGAAGTTTTACGGACGGACAGACAACGAAATTATTGTTTGTTTCTGCACATTCCTTGAATTGACTTTGGCTTTTCGCAGAAATGCTTTCGAAGAAGTCGTGAGAAGAATAACAATCCGTTTTAGGACCGGTTGTTTCAAGTTGGATTAAAGTAAGCGTTCTTTTAAAGCATAAATTTTTACGTTCTCCACCAATCAGACAATACGTTTTCGTAAAAATCTATGCTTTAATCGAACGCTTACTTTGATCGAACTTGAAACAACCGGGCCTTAGTGAATTCCGAATGCTTGGTTTTCTCATCGATTTGAAGATCCTAATGTAACGTTGTAAGTAGTATAAGTAAGCAACGAATACTACTTTCACGAATACGAATATCAAGCCTACTATTCGGCGAATACGAATAATTCAACAAGGTAATAAATAATACACCACTGTTCTTTTTTTACTAAGAGATTTAATAATTAAAATTTACCATCGGCAAATTTTAGTTCAAAAATCACAACATTTCTTTTATCCGTTTGTACATTCCCAGCAGTCGAAAATAAATATCACTTTTTTCACGCTTACGAGAGATCATGTTATTAGATTTAATTTGAAATTTTTTTATAAGAGCTAAGACTTTTACACACAACGGAAATAAAATGGAACGAACAATATGTATTACAAAACAAAAACTACATGAAATGAGCATCTAACCTTATTAATAACCCCACGAAACTAGATGAAAGAACCCATGTTATGCTGTGAAACAAGTAACACTTGATAACTTGAGAACTCAACAAATCCATTCATTCGTGTTAGGGGAATTCCCAATAATAGAATGCGTAGGTGTGTTCGGATATACGGTGCACAGCCAAACCGTAATTTGCGTTGAGCTTAATTATAAATAGTTTGTTTTTAATATCGTGATGATATTCGGCGAATACGAATATTCCGTAAATATCTACTATTCGGCCAATACGAATATTCGTATTCGTTGCATCACTAGTTGTAAGTGTGATCTTTTTTGTCAAATGCATATTTAAACTCGTGAAAAAAAAAATGGAGAAGTGTCTTCTAGGCATTCTTACTTCTTTTTATCGTTCTCTGCTCTTTCGCCCCTGGTAAATTGGTTTCTGAGCAGACATATCCAACGTGGCTCCAGTGAGCCATGCTCACGTCAATTCACAATAAGCGGACCGGGATAAAGCTTTTCAATATATAATAGTTTGTTTCCATGGATGGTTCCCATTTCTCGGAAGTTGATTGTGAAGACGCAATCTCCGCGACGTATAAGAAATATAATTAACAATTTATACTTACGCCTAAAAATACATTTGAATGACGTGTCTTTATATCTAATTCGACCAGATTTTCTGAGACGGCAGTCAGTATTTTTTGTACTTTTGTACCAAAATTAGAGCTATTAGTGTAAATAGCGAATGAAATTACACATTCTATTACTTTTCATAATACGAAAACGTTATGTCAATATTATATTAATACAATTAATATTTTATGTATATTCTTAAGCATTTTATTCATATTATGCGACATTTTTTCCCAAATGCAATAAAATACATAGCACAGATTAGCATCTATCTGCCCCCTTTGTTTATCTCAAAACGATACAAAAATTAGGTTGGCTGTCACACAACTACGAGTTTGTTAACAGAATCTCAACTGCAAGTATGTCGTTACCGGTAGGAAGTAAGGATATAAGGTCCTCGGACGTAAGAATGATATGAATACTATGAACGCAATAAATAGCAATCTTTTCAAACATTTACAATTGTTTTTCTTAAAAACAGTACGTCACTTTAGTTATAGCGCTCTCCGCTCACTGCAATGGCGCCGCGTAAAACGGGAACCTTTCTACGAGATTGCCTTTCGATTGTCTGATTAAAGTTAAATCTCTTCTCCTCGGAGTTAACGCATCAGTCTGCCCTCCGCACGCGTTCTACACAGTACGTGCGATTACTTTGTCAAGGGGAAGGTCACAGCACGTTCGTGTCAAGGTCTGACTTAATTCAACGGCTGATCAGCGGCCGTTCGATGAAATTGAGAGAAATACTGGGCACTAGTATTGATTTTAAAAAATGCTGGTTTATTTCTGCTTTATCTCCCGTGACATTTGCACACGACTAATATTTAATATTTATAGTTGCGGTTAATTGATTGTGTCGCGCCATTGCGTTCAGTCCGAATGTTAGATTTGTGTAATATGTTGTACGCGTCATTCCTTACATTGATATTATAATTCAGCTTTATTATCTGGCGTTGACGGAAGGCACTTCTATTTCCAGCGCAGTATTTGTGGTGATAAAAGACATTTCTATAACATAGTTGTTTTTTACTCCCTTTCTTTTAACTCGTAGCGTTTGTTTGTTTGCTTGTCTGAGGAAAAAACTTTGGATCGAATTTTAACCCTTTTCCCGTGATCCAATCGAGCTGAAACTTTGCAAGCAGACTCGTGGCGACGATAAAAATGATCTATCAAATTTTCGTTAAAAAAATAAATAATTATAGTATAATTTTGGATTTTTAGAAATTTTAATGGCTTTTTCAAATTGGAATATTTCAAATCTGAATTAACTCCGTCGGTATAATAGGTACTTCACTACGAATTTCGAAAATTTATGACAATTGGATCAGAGATGACAGCAAAATTCGGTTTTTTGGGAAGAAATCAAATAATAATTTATTTCTTTTAGATTTCTGCTACATTACTCAAATCTGAATCAGACTATTTTAAATCATTTGACGCTGGAAATTCATAAGGTACGATATTGCTGATAATTAAATCTATCCAAATATTGATTTAATTGACTTCCAATGTTTTTAGAATTTAATCTTCAAAGCATGAAGTGTCTTATCAAAGCTCAAAACATCTAACATTTTAGAAATATATTAAATTTCTGTAAGTTTAGTGTTATGTTATATGTTTTAATTCGTCTTTAATTTTTAAGATTTCCATTCGCCAAAAGGAATTTAAGAGGAAATAAAACGAAAAGAAAATTCAAATGGAGATAAAGAGATATTTTTAGAGATTTTTGACATAGATATTTTTCTAGACATGTTTCATTTTCAGTCAGTCAATTATTTAATTACATGATGGTAAACTTAATTTACAAAGAAAGGGAGTAAAATAAAAACTTGGTTTTTACGGGTTAGTTTTTTGTTGTTGCTAAATTGACAAGAGAATCGCACTTCTTTAATGCGCGTACATTTTACATAATAAAGATTCACAATTGGATTGTGTCGCGTAATATTGTAATGACTGGACAGCAGATCGGGTGTAATCTCCGAGAGTCGGGCGCTGCGCACCGGACACCCGGAAGCCAGCCAATCCACACCAGCAATATAATTCTTCGTTTGTGTGCCTGAACGATATCAGATTGCAATGATAACAAATCTTCAATCTTCTGAAAAGAGACTCCTTATTTATTATCTCGATCGGATGTTCGCGGTATCGAAGAGGAAGGATACTAATAAAAGTTTATGAATCGAGGCGTGACATTTCGCGTGCGTAGATAACGCAGTGATAGCTGCATTAGTTACACTGTAATAAGCTTAAAGACGCGATCTTGGGAAGATTTAATATTTTTAAATATGGATGCCACCGCACACAAAGTTAGAAACGTTTTTAGAATTTATTAACACATTTTGCACTACCCTGGCGATAGAATAGACATTTTGAAACTGGCTGGCATTTAAAGACGAATGTAATAAATTGAGAAGATAAATTATTTAAGTCTCACAGAGACGATGCTATTTATATGAGAAACGTGTTCGGAAGTCTTTTTGTACGATGGCCCAGGGTTTACAACCTGTATGAGCTGACCTAATGATCACTCTACATAATGCAACGTTCATCAATTCCATCGTAAGAACATCCACACATTATCAATTATTTTAAAGTTCTATATACAGGGTGTACCAAAGCTTGCAGCAAAAACTTAGCTAGTAGATTACTGCCTATGTTATGAGTCAATGTACAAATAACAATAGTTATGGAGATATGAAATATCTAAGTTTTCATTTTTTTTCAATATTTGGAAGAAGAATTTATTACATAATAATTTTTTAAGAAAATGAATAAAATGAGGGACTTACCAACTAAATGATGTAATTTTTGTGCAAAAATTAGTCGACACTGGTTCACTGTCCATTATGATACATTCTATTTGTATTACATTATATATTTTTTCACTATTCTAATACGATGCTACTAACGATTACATTAACAATTAAAGGTGGGTAAGCGTTGATGTTCTCATTGTGTTATTCAAATAAATTATATGCAATTAACACCATTATGTACGATTTAATTCAATAAAATAAAAATAAAAAATCCAGTGATTGGTTGGAAGAAATTGCCAACTGGCAATAAAGCCAACATTGTAATATTTGTATAGAAAAAGCGAATAAATAAATAAATTAAATAAACAGACAAGAGCTTTACTACAAAAAACTATCGGTGGTTCGACCAGCAATAGCTGGTATCATTTGCTTCGATGCAACTTAAGGGGGGGGGTAAAGTTAATTCGTACAAAAAAGGCATTTTTTTGTGATTTTTTTGTGACGACACAGTTAAAATCTCTTAAAACTCTATTAAAACCATTGGTACATTAAAGTATGACATTCGAAGAATATTGTGAAAAATTTTCAAAAAGAAATATTTAAAAATACGGCAATGGCAGCAATTATTCGGACGTGTCCCGAAAAATAGTAGAATTTGCGGTGTCCATCATAACTTGGCGCTGGATCATCTGAAATCAAAAACTCAAAGTTCATTTGTTAGATAATAGGTTTCCCCAGGTAACGCTGGGAGGGTTTTTTGAAATTTCAATTTTTCATTTTTTTGGAACACTTTGAAGGAAAAAACGCGATTTTTTGCGGAAAAAAATGGCTATTTTGTTATTAAAAAATAAAAATTATTAACAAATTTGAAAAAAAGTCTCCAGCGTTACCTCGTAAATTATGTACAGAAATAGTGTTCAAATTTTCAAAAGGATCGGTGCAGTAGTTTTAAAGTTATGAGGGACACCGACTTTGAAAACGTGAGATGTGGGGAACACGCTTTAAAGTTTTGCACACTGTAAAATTCAAAATAAAACACTTATTTTATACTTACACATAATCTTCGATGCCATGTTCACACAGCAAAGAGCTTTCATCATCAGCATCTTTTTGTCCTTGTGTACGCAAAACTCTTCCAATACAGTAACACGTCCGTAGTCCTCAGGTGAGCGCGTCTCTCAGCTGTCCGAGCAGGTATAGAAAATCAGTCTGAGCATCGCTCAAATGTTCATAATTTCGTCAATTTTGCTCCGATTGACTTGAAATTTTGACACAATGTTCTTGCGATGTTATACATTCATTTAAAAAATTAAAAATAAAATGCAAAAAAAAATTAAATACCTTACCCCCCCCTTAAATAAAATGATAAAAACCTTGTAAAAAAAATTTTTTTTCAATTTTTGCAAGGTTTTTATCATTTTATTCGACTTGTATTAAGGCGAATGAATTTTTCATAATCAACATAAGTTAATGTAATGATAGTTCAACTTTTTGAAAAAAATAATTCAGAAATAGTGAAAAAAAATGCATATTGCATATTTACTTAGCTATTGATATTAGGTCATGGTTGCTTGAACATTTTAGACTCATAACTTAGGCAGGAATCTACCAGCCAAGATTCTGTGGCTAGCTCTGATACAGCCTGTATATGTTCCAAATCTGAGAATCTTTCGTTTATTTTAATGACTAGAGACATCTGTAGTATTTTCTCATGAACTAGTGCACTATGTGAGATTTCTATAATTTAACTTAATTAATTAATCATCCCTCTGGGGACAAAATCCACTAAATGTGTTCTCAGAGCATACCTACATATAAAAATATTGACGAATGTAATATTTATCCTACAATAGTTTATTAGTGTTAAAAAAATAAAATATATATATCACATACAGACGTAATAAATTACCTAGACACATATGTACCTGTTGTTTTTGGCTACAAAAACTCTGAAACGTGATTCACAAATCATTTGTATTGCATAAACATTGTACCTATTTATGTTGAATCTCGTTATATAATGCATTAAATTAGGGTGTCCAATCTTTGTGACCTTGGCAGATTGATTTTCACGCGGTGCTTGAGATCGTTTTTCAGCTGCTGGTAGTAAATAAAAATTACACCATGGTCCATCTGCGTAACTGATTAAAAATCAACTTTAAAATAATTCTAGCCGATCGTATGCCGGTCTCACTTTCAATAATGTAAGCGCGCATATTTCGATTAAAATAATTCAATAGTATGATAAAAATTACACTCAATTGAATCAACCGATATTAGAAGGCACCATCTGTATTAATTTGAAAATATAATTTTTTCCTGTCATCATTGAAGTGATTATTAACATACCTACAAATTAACCAGAATTTGTGTACTAAATATATTTTCGCCTGTCTTTTAGGCGATAAGTCTTAGCAATCGGACATACAAACGGATCGCTTGTAATGAACAAATTAAAAATATAAATTTATCATGCCGCTCATTTGTCTAAAAATACCTACATGCTATTAATTATTTTTCACTAAACATTTGTTCTGATCCGCGCATTTCATATCAACAGGTGCGGGAATGTTTACATCGGAAATGTGAAGAAAGAAATTTTTTGTTCAGAATACACCTCTCGATCACCCGTATCAACGCGACTCTCACCAGTTGCTATTTTGCCAATGCTTTATTTCATCAATCTTTATCAGTCCCGTAACTTCGCGATAGCTGTCTCCGCTTTCCGACTTGCTGCTTTTCATAAAGCTTTCCCCGTAAGGTATCGCATGGCGTAAGGTGTCATTTGTCTCGCGGGAATCTCCTATTGTGCAAAGCGCTTCATTCAAGTTTACAGTGTTAAAATTTAATAATGTGAAGGACGCTGGTTTTTGGTTTGTGTCCAAGGTGAAAAAGTTTACTCTAGATTATTCTAATGCGTTTTATTTTATCCCTTTTGGATTTCCTTGCGCATTGAAACACGGGGTTTAACAGAGTCAACAATGCTCATTTTACAGATTCCTGTCTAAATTATGCGTCGAAAATGTTCAAGCAACATTGTTCTGATATTCATCAATAATTTCGAAGATAAGCAACAAGTTTGCATTTTTTTTTCATTTTGTCTGATTTATCTTCTGTAAAGTGTTGTACTATCGTGGAATATAATGCATTCATTTGTATTAATACATGCCAAATAAAATGACCATTGCAAAAAAAATCTGGATTAAATTTATGGGACAGGGACATATTAATTTTCCCAATTTATTGACGGGTTAGATACATCTAGTTATAATGAATTTAATTTAAAGCATAGGTCTACAGTGTGTAAAAATAAATATACTTTTACATGCCAATTTTTCAATTGTTTTGGTAATGTAGGAACATGATAAATAATATGTTAACTGTCTCCTTATTTGCATTTAGACCGAGGTCTGTGCTAAAGAAGACAAGCTCACCCGTTATATCCAACATTTAAATGTCAATTAACTATAATTAATTTACAAAATTTAATAATAAAAATATGTAAGTAATAATTTGTAAAAACAAATTCTCTTAACCCCCTTATTCTCGTCATAAGATTGTTATTTATGGTTTTTGTGTTTAGTTTAAAATCATCTCTTTAAATGTATAAATAAAAAGCGTTTTAAAATCAAGAAAAAACGTAAAAATTTCTTGCAAATTTAAAACATTATAACTTTATTAATATTGAATATTTCTTAATTTCCTTAGTACGAATTCTAGAAAATGAAGTATACTTTATACGTAAAAAAACATATTATGCGTACATATAAATATTCATTAAAAATTAACGCCGCCCAGGACACTAAAAACTATTTTTTGGCAGCGGCCTGTCGATTAATGCTTATATTTTATTAATTATTGTAAATAATGTTCAGTTTATTACTTGTATATAATAAGAAAGGTTATATCTAAGTTATTGCCCTAAAAAAATTGCAAATTGTCTAGAGTATACATTGTGATATAAATGAATAATAAAAACCCGCTTTTCCGTAAAAAAAAAAAAAACGCCGAAATATGCATTTGCAGTGAATGTCCAGTCTTAAGCTATAGTGCTATAACCTTAGCATAACCTAATAAATGTAATAATATTTATTAAGATTTCTTTTTTTTTTAAATTTCGTTAAAAAAATTGTTATTAGTAAGACACAAAAAAACGGGGCGTAGCGTTAGGTTTCTGAAAGAAATGTCAAGACATCTGTTAAAATTGACGAAGTATGCATCTTATACAATAGCGGTAGGAGAGTTTTAAAGCACAAAAAAATAACAGAAGTAGAACTAAACATCATCATTTACCCATGTTTAACACACAAAAAAGAAAAGGATAAGAACATTATTAGGAATAATTGTGTTGACAGGCAAGACAGCCTGAAGTGTGCGGTACCATCACTTGGATTATTTGCAGCACGATCGATCTCTCGGAAGATTTCCGGCTCACTGGAGCGGACAGTGTCACGTTTCAGGTTCTCGCTCGCTTGTCCCCGGGGACTAGATCGGGAAAACCAGGTGTCACCTTATCCCGCGAGTCCTTTTCTTTATTCCTCCGCTACAGCGTCTTCCCCCGCCGTCGCTGCGTATCCTTTCGACCCGCTGTATTTTAATATCGCCAGCAGACTCGACTCTCCCCTTATTTGGCCACTAACGTTGATATCTTGTTTTGTAACACAAATGTGTTGTATTTGCGCTTTGGCCAAAAATTCATTTTAATTGTCCGTACCAGTGCATAAATGTCATAATATAAATAATTGATTACATACATTATTCAATCTGTTCTGTACAGTTGTTCTTCGCTATTCTTTAGCGAATTGTACTTATTTATACTTATTCGTTTCTAAGGCACCTTCATTGATCTTATAAAATTGTGGTTTTTATGTTTAATTAAAGTTTTATTTTTATTTTCTCTTCAACAGGCCAATAGGCCCAATTACAAAAGTGAAACACATTACAAACCACCCAGACTTGATTAAATCACTAGATTAATTGGGAATAATATTGATATATACTATTGATATTAGCGACTCAAATGCAGATATATTTTTTTTTTTTATGATAAGTTATGTTTTTTTTACTATATCCAAATAATTCTCGCTTTTTCTATTAGACAATTTAATTATGTTTACTTACCACATATAACATTCTATACAAAATAATGTTTATACTGGTACAGTGGTAGACCTTTTTCCATTTAAGAAAAACAAGCGCATTGTTTCGTTGTGTTGGTGTTTATAGTTGTAACGAAACAATATGCGTCGTACGCACGGCTTACATACTGATTCGATTGTCTTTCTGAAATGGAAAGAGGTTTACCTCGGTATACGTCCGCTTTGTAATAAGACCAACTTGATATGAGTTCTGTTTGGACGCGAAAAACATTGTTTGGTATTAGATCTTCGTTTTGTTATTTTTATTATGTTAAAAAATAATTACACTCGATTTTCTTCATAACGGCACTGTATTTTCACACATATTTTCAGCTCGAATTTAATCAATATTGTGGAATAAACCTGTAAAATGAACGATTATTTTAATTAAACAATTTCATTGATAACTTATTTATTGCAGATTGATTCATTGTTTACAAGTTCGATTTATTTCTCACTCGAGCATACCGAGTGGTATGTTTACCCTTTTTTATCTATAATTGTTGAAATGAGTAAAACTTGATTAAAACTGATATTCGTATCAGTATTTCGGTATTATTACTCAATCATTATATCAATTTACTTGTTAAACTCGGTAGTAGAGGTTATGTTTTCGTGACTCCGACGCCTGACACATCCTTCCCCCGCCTTCTGACGTACCTCTTTTATTGCGGTGATGGCAATCGAAATTTAGCTTCGCTATGCACTGTGCGAGTGACCGCAATATTCTCAGCGAGCCGCAAAATAATCACTCGAGGTGGCAAAGTCGTCTTCAATTATCACGTCAGCGAAAATTACATAAAAGCGTGTAACAAATTTTCTAACTCCACTTCAAGCGCATTTGTAAAACGAGCGCAGCAACAAATGCTTTTGAAGCATATCTTAAAAATTGGCACGAAATCAACTTAAACTCTCGATTATCCGGGGTAATAGGGTAAAAAATAACTTCCCACAAAAAATCGGGTAAAAACTGAGAATTATCCTTCATATTGGCGCACGCAGTTCCATGTGATATGAAATTACACTTAAAAGAAAAAATGAATTACATTTTGAAATGACCCTTCCGCCTGCGTAAAAAGTAAATAGCTCGTCTAAATTATAATGTTTTAGTAATTTCGCCAGTTTAATAATGGGTCGGTCCAAAAGTTTTGAGGTTTTTTATGAAATTTACAAAAAAAAAGTTCTTCGAACTGACGAATAACATTTGCAAATTGCATTTTCCGTAAAGGTAAAGGCTGTACTAAGATTGTGGCAACCAAAGACCCTTGCGATGTGTACGGAGAAGATGCCACTAAAGTTCGACTGGCACACCGGGGTGGTTTTCAAATCCCGATCCGAGGATTTTTTATTGGCGGAAAAACCAAGCACCGGGCTTCCTTCGAAGTGTGAAGATGACATTTTGATCGTCATAGCTGACGCAAAACCACATCAAAATGCCAGAGAGATCGCTCTGAAGATGGAAGTCGACCAATCAACTGGTGAGGCATCTGAAGCGCGTAGGGATGATTCCACGGGGTGCGACGTTCGACGACGGCCGTTGATGCAACCGGCCCTTAGCCCCCTCACCCGCGAAAATTTTCCTCACTAGGTGGCATTTCTCGCCAGTCCTGAATACACTCCTAAAAGACTAAAATATCTAAACCACTTCTATATCTATCTCGGATTAATCAATTAAAAAAATATTATTTATTTATAATGTGCCTAATTGTTTAATTTATACTAATAGATAAAGAGGAAAAATTTGTAAATTTTGATGTAGGAGGTAATCTCCGAAACTACTCATCCGATTCCAAAAATTCTTTCACCAATATTTAGAATGGACCTTCACGGTGGACATATATATTATCCCGTTAAAGTAAAAGGACTTTTCGTGGTGACCTATTTTACAACTAAAGTCGACGAAAAAATAGTCGATCGATGCGTTTTTTTATGAACGGTGCCTTAACAGTAAGAGATACTTAAATACTTTCTATAGAAAAGTTATAGAACTCAAAAAGTTCTATAAAAAATCCGCGACGACATATATCTATATGTTAAGGTTAATACACAAATTGATAAAATATGACTAAAAGTTACTAAAAATCTAGGCGTGCGAACCCGCGGGCACAGCTAATACATTTATATTAATACTGTATTTGCTTAATTTTGCATCCTAAACGGATGCAAAATTAAAATAACGATGCAAATAATAATATATTTTTATTAGAAGGGTAAATCAATTAAAATGGTAATGATTAACCTTGTATACACGCATAAAAATTAGCAACATTTTTAATTATCAAGTGTTGTCCTCTAAAACTTCTTAGAAACTTAAAGCAAACATTCTGAAAATTTATTTTTTATAAAACACTTGGAAACATTTCGCCGAAGTTAGTTGATTTTTAACGCACATTTTCAACATTTGAACCGATGCCAATATCCATTATTCTCGTGAATGTAATATTAGCCTCCGGTTGTGACGTCCCTCGGTTTGCATGCAAACGAGATATACAACTTGCTCCTGTTTATACGGAACAAAGTACCTACCAGTTATTATTAATTTATTAAATAAGGACAGGCTGAGCAGTCGACATGCCATTCTCCAGATCAATTCGTTTTCAACATAAATTATTAGCTGAATCATTTATGACTAAAATGACATTAAAATGTCTTCGTTCCGCTGTATGGGAGCGGGGTACCAATGGAATTTATTGTACCATCGTTTACTGTAATGCGCAAGAAGTGAAATGCGGCGTTTTTCTTTGTTTATTCGTATATTATTATATACACGGTGTCTAAAAATTGTTAGATACACAAAAAAATGTGATAACTTAAGAGTCTAAAATATTCTAAAGAGTTTGCATGATAATTCTCATTATTTATTGTTTTTTTTATATAATTTTGTTCATTTTATATGCCATTACTGCACAACTGTTGGTGTTGAAATATTGCACCATCGTATATGTAGACATTAAAACACAGGATGCAATTTCTGCTTCCTGTCTCTGTTTTTAATAACAATTATTTATGAATTCCTTTATTTCACATTCCACTCAATCGACATATCACACTCATTGTACCATGTAGATTTGCGACAACTTTGCAAAGGTCTAAAAAAAATTTTAAAGAACCTAGGATCAGTGTAGAGGAAAAAATGCCAACTTGGCGGCCAATGAGTCAGCGTCAGAGCTTTAAACAGTTCCTGGGTAAGCGGAGGATAGCGATTGACTATTCTATTTATTCGATTGACTGTGTATATTCCCTTAGAACCATATACATATACAAGATGTAACAGATCTGGTCCACAACACTTTACAATTCCCTCATGATATGAGTTATGGAGATAACCGACTTCAAAATTTACATTTTTCTTTTCAATATTTCTGACTTATCTTCTGTACAACGTTGGAATATCATGAAAGTGTTTAAAGTAGCACTAATATATAAGTCAAATAAAATGATAATTTTCAAGTTTCCGCAAGTTGTTAATTAATTTATTAATAATTTTTTACGTGTATTGAAGCAGATGGATTTTTCGTAATTTAAAATAGCCGAACGTTTAACAGAAACTTAGTCAGAAATAGAAACCTTACTTTAAAATCGCTTGTCTTCATAACTATCGATATTATGACATTGTTGCCTTTTCAACAAATAATTTAGAGAGGAATCGGTAACGTATTGCGGACTATCTCTGTTGTAGGTCGACGTTCAGATATTATTTCATACACATGTAAGATAAAGCACTCAACCGAAGGAGAATTTATTATACATACCTGAATAGATTATCTGCCTGAATAGTCTTACCATTGATGATTTTTCTCTTGTAATCCAACATCGTTATATAATTTCCAGCCGGTCCCCTGTCCCCCGCCCGCCTCACGCGACGGCTTCCGTGACGCGGGAGACTCACGATTAGTCTAAAAGACATTGGCATTTCATTTTTGATGAATAATCAAAATTGGTATTATAATTCTCATAGAAATCAAACTATTCTAGGTTGCGTGTCCGCGTTAAATATTTTTGAAACTGTCAAATTTTTCAAGGTAAATTTCGTCAGTGCCTGGTACATATTGCCATCTCGATTCCTCGAAATTTTATTGCTTTTTCTTTTTCTTTGTCTGTTAACCACGATATAAGGAAATGGAATTGTTCACCTGTAATTCTCCTTAAATAATTTAATAGATTGGGGAAATAATGCGGGAAGCTACAGAATTACGGAAAACCTATTTTTATATCATTGTTTTAATTTTCTATTACTGTTACAAAAAATCTTCTCGCAGTGATAAATAAGGAATATTCCTCTGTTGTCTACAGAACAGATAACTATTGTTTTAAGCATAATTTCACTGTTAATACCCCTATAGAAATAATACGAATAAAAAAAATTACGATATTTGGAATTGCACTCCGTATTTTGTACACTTGTTAACCCAAGCAAGATTTCCCGCACACAATTCCTGTAATCCATCTTCACAAATTTCCTAATAAAATTATAATGTCTGTCCGATCCGTCAATAATATGTGTAAAATAAAACTATGATTTCGTTTGAAATCTTTTCTTCGCGTCATCATCGGTTTATTGAACTTTGAGCCAAATCGGGTTCCAACTTTGCGCCGTGTACTCATCCCACATGTCGCAACAAAACTGAGAATAATAATACATCATTAGCTAACGCGGTATTTAGATTGGTATTGCTTAATCTTCATAACACCACGCTCCTGACATGGCATGAATTGATATTTGCGGTATAATTTTTAACCGCGCTTCGTAAGTTTCCATCCAGCTCTTAATTTACAAAAATCGTTGGCAAGAAGAATTCCCAACATGTTAGATGTTTACTTACAGTCGATAAAAAAGTATATTTATCAAATATTCTTATTCGTTAACAATTTGCATATTGGTTACACGTCTTCTGAAGGACACACCTACATACATTTAATTATATTTTACTAGTTTAACTGAGTTAAAGGCAACACAAAATTCGTTTTCGAAGGATGATTTTTTAAATAATTGTGCAATGTTCCACCTTAAAGTTGTATTCTCTATTTTAGCATTGGTTCCTAATGAGATTTAACTTCTACAAATTTTGTTTAGTTGAGAAATACACAAGCAAGTTGCAGAAATCCAGTTAGGCGCGCATTTAGTTCCACCAGATATTATTTTTGCTACTTTGGAAAAGATGTTCCTCGAGTGTACCGATGCATGTGTGGATACAGAACGTCAGGCAGATACGGTGTGATGATGTTGCAGGGCGGGAAGGGCGGGGAGGGGACGAGGACCTTTGCGCGAAGTGCGCCTCCAGAGCCTACTCCAGCGAGGGTGAGTGGGGTCACGGGGAGCTCGACACAGCCGACACCCACCCCTAACGTTTCCCGACCCTTGTGTTGCTTTATCTGGTCGCTCCGCTTACTTGTGTTCCTACTAACCAATTCACCATTTTTCCAGAGTATTTTGCGCCCGAAAGCCTCCAAATATCTAGCCTAGTTGTTGGATAATTTTGTTTTTAATTGTTCGATATGTCCCCTCTCCGTTCAGTCGTTTCGCACGTATCCCCCGCAGTTAGAATAATTTAAAATATGACATCATTTTATTTTAAACCAGTTCGGTTTAAACTAATGTCCTTCTTCATCGTACATAAATATGTCATTCATCTTTATAATCATTAAATACTCATTCATATGTGTCACTAAATAGCGCACATTGATAAATCATATTTACGTGTTAAGTATTTAGACTAGTAGACGCCAATTCATGACATTAGCGGTAGAACATAACCATGACCATAATTACCTTTTTTATGGTGGCTTTCCCCGCGTTCTAGTGTTGATTCATTTTTTTTTAAATGTAGGTGATCTATTGTGTTTGGTATTGATGAAAGTAGCTCAAAAGACATGCTACCATTGTTATACTACTTCAGTGTGTGCGTTATTCTTTATTTCACTAACCTTAACATGTCTTGAGACCTTCGCCATTATTTGAAGGACGTTCTCGTTCATGTCTTGTCTAATGATTATTAATCCATATAAATTCTCTTCAATTAACTTGATTAATTGAATTGAGACTTAATAACGCGATCGTCCGATCGTTACGAGATCTATTCATACTGTGTTATTTTTTCCCATGTTGACAATAATATTACCATTTAATTCATTCTAGTTTTAAGTCAGCCTTGGCAGCACGACATTGTGTGTTTTTGTTGTTGTTTTTCTTTATTATTACCCAGTTTCTGTTCCGTACACTTCATATAACAATAGTAATTGGAAATCGTTACCCTAATGGCTATATTTGCTTATGAAATAAATAATATAAAGTGTTTAAACAATTATTTATCTTTAACTTGAAAAAATTAACTTTTGTTTTTCGCCCTGTTTACACGAGCAAGCCTTGACACACCTCATCCCGTACTTTGCTAAAACTGGCTTTAAGATAAATAAAAACTTATCAATACTAGTTTAAGGACAAGTTAACAACGAGCTGATAAGCATTGTTGGAAGGCAGTAACAATTCATATTCAAGGCACATATATTCATTCACACGCACTCGAATGCAACTCTCGTAGGATTGATTACCTCCGGATTCTTTTAAGCAGTGGCGTTGTGGTGCCAATTTATATCTAATAATGTAAATAAAAATAGGTGTAACCCGTCTCATTTCGCGTAACATGCAAAATTTCTTATTAATTACAATATAATTACATAGATAAATTTTCAAGGTTTAGTATGTTAATGACTTCCTTCGAAAGATTGTGTAATGTGCAACCTTAAAATGGTCGAATTTATTTTTAAACAATCAACGATTTAGGTCACGCTATGTGAATGCTGTGTATTGCGGCCCTCGCAGTCCAGCGGGCATGACACTGGCTTCTTGCACCGAGGGTTCCGGGTTCGATTCCCGGTGAGGTCACAATTAATCTTTGTGATTTACTCAAGCCTGGGTGTTTTTGTGATGTTTTTCGCTTCAGTAATTAGGCCTCATGGCCTGTTGAAGCGTAAAAAAGTCTAAATAAAAAAATGTCTAAATATTTTTAAAGCACCGGTTAGTTTTAGATTGGACTCGTGTGCTACTTTATCTGTTGGGGGTCGTCCTGGGGAGAGTTGATAAAAATATTACGCTCTTTAGGGCTGCTGGCTGTTGCAGAATAAAAAACAACTACATACGTAACTTCCCTTCCTCATTTGTATCGCATAGCTTTTCAGTTACGATAGACTTTTTGCTAGCAGTCGTCTCTGTGTGTGTCCTTTCTTTTTTAATGACGCAATCAACGTTGATTCCGACTCCATTCGTGAATAATTGGCAAGTCTGGTTCGAACGTCATACATATGATGGAGTGCTGCAATTTATTAAGCAGATGTTTTCGCGATGTTGTAGTAGTGGACTGCCAAGTCTTACATTAGGTATACCTTAAAATCGTATTAATCTTCCAGAAATGAACGCTCCATATCCGAAATTATGTTTTAGCACGACAAACACCACAATAATATTAAATGAACAATTGTAATCATTGTCGTTGTCGACTTCGTTATCGGGGTTAGATTGCTTCTAGTCTCGGGTGCGAGAAGATTTACGGTATGCTGTTTTTCTTATTATTCAATCTGTTTTATTTTAACTTCACAAAAATAAACATTTTTATATATTTTATTGTTTTCATTTTAAAATAGTCCCGGCGATATGCGATCTGCATCGAAGTTTATTTTAGAAATCTTACGTAAGTACTTCTGTAAGTCGTTCATTTAACATACAAGTATTACGTGTAATAAGAAGATATTAAAGTGTATCTATATAAAAAAAAATATGCCAACCGCAGTCATAATTTTTTAGTAGGTATACCATTTTACTTTAGATTTGGTTCTTGTATCGGACGAATAATATTGTTGCCTACTTATTAAGATTCTTCTTCTTACGGTGTAATCTCCTGTCGGAGGTCGGCGATCATTCTGGCGATTACGACTTTATTTACCGCCGCACGGAACAACTCGGTCGAGTTACACATGCATATACCAGTCCCTCAAGTTCCGCAGCCACGAGATGCGGCGTCTTCCTACGCTTCTTTTACCACTTATTTTCCCCTGGATGATGAATTGGTTTAGGCTATATTTTGGTCCTCTCATATATCCGAGATACTCGAGTTTCCTTGTCTCGATAATCCACAGCGTTTCTCGGTCAATTTCCATATGCCGGAGGACTTCAATATTCGTCACTATCCACCCAGGAAACTTTCAAAACGCGTCTATAAAAGCTTCGACTTTGAGGATCAGTTCTTGGTTTAGTGTCCATACCTCCACCTCATATAAGAGAATGACAAAAACATAACACCGAACATATTAAGATTGGCACCTCGTAAATATAAGTTGATATTTACCGTTGATAGTTGACTTACCTAAATGACTTAACGCTTTTCGCTAATATTGTTTTAAAGATAGTGTTTTCAATTGCTATGTAAATTTCTTTCAGTTCTCGTTTTTATTATATTTGAAATAAACATTAAATTGTACAATATTTCTGTGCCGTGAAGGACTTTTTCAATCGTAGATTGTGCCTTTATCAAACAATATATAATCTTGATAGCTTTACTATACACGGTGATAAATTAATATCGTTCGGTATCACGAGGATAGTACTCTTGTATCTTCTTTAAAAATCTTAAGAACATATAAATAAATTAAACGTAGATATGATCAATATATTGATAATAACTTGCTGACACTCGTTTATGATAAAACAACTAAATCTCCAAAAGTGATCAGAGATTACCTACGTACGTGGTAACGATATTTTTAATTCAGTTTTATAAATTCTTGTTGCACTGTCGAAATTTTTTAAATATCCTAAGCATTGTCGCAATACCGCGGTAACGATGCATTATTGAAAAAAATGTGCCGTTATATTGTCTAATATTAATATTTTAGTGGCGGTTACCGATGGTATTTTAACCGGTGACATACTAACCGTTATTTGAGATTTGTATCTAATTGCGTCGAGGATTGATAATCGATTTTTTGCAATTCGACGGGTAACTATCGGTACTACACAACAATTATATCTTGGCTATCAATCACAAATAACTGTACCGAAAGTAACCAGTTAAAATAACGGTTTAACCGTCACTTGTGGCAGTGGAATTAATCGACAATACGATATTCCATCTTATTAGTTAGTACCATAATTTCTTATGAAGGGTTGCCACGTAAGTCGTCGGCCCACACATCGAAAATAAATATCTTTAGTCAAAAATGTTTTGTCATAAGCGAAATTTGCTTTTGAAAAATTAAAATGCTTTCGAGCAAAAATGGCGAAAGCTTTTATATAAAAAAAAGTGTAATGTTGCTCAGCGTGCGCGCTCTCCTGATTGGCCCGTTGCGAAATAAATGCACGGTTGATTCTTTTATCTTTGGTGCATGCTTTATTTTACCAAACATTATGATTATTGTTTACACAAATAGTACTTCTTTATCATCTAGATTATATTTTAATTCACTGTTACGAGTCCACATTGTTATCATTAATCACACACATTGTTTAAATTATCACATGTTTATTTTCATTGTTATTGTTTAATCTCACGAAATTACCTACATTTGTCTCATTCGAGAAAAACATATCTGCTCCTTTATTAAAAACCTCGACGACGGTACAGGATCGTAACATTGATGGACGCTCGCAATAAATTTCTGTTTTATCTTTGTCAGCCGTCGGAAGCCCTCGTGACGATGATATATACCGCTGTCATCACCGTCAGTCTTCGTCAATCTACCGCTGGGTGAAGGCCTCCCTATCACTCGCTTCGGTCCTCCGACAATCTTTGTCCATCAAGATAACAGGAGTATAAAACATAGTTGACCTAAACCTCTTCTCTTTCACAGATGTAATTTTCCCGGTCGCTTCTTCCATTGTGGCCTAGTGGCAACGCAGTAGTTGGCAATAAACCTCAGAAGTGTTCGTGTTAAGATGGTTAAATTCTTTGGAAGCGTAGTAGACGATAATGCCTCATAAAAATGTCACAAACTCACGCATCAACTCGATATGATCATAAAAAATTCAAATTAATGCGGTTAATATCTCCGATCGTAATAAACTTCGTGGTCGGATTTCAAACACAATAAACAAATTGCGGTAAGGAGGAAAAATGGTTTTCAAAAATATAGTTTCCCCGTATCGAACGGTGGCGTGGTACGCGTAAATATCAGAAATCATGTCAGGCAATCAGGCACGATTGTAGAAATGAATACGTATCGCGAATTGTAGGCTTGTGTCAATTGAGAATCCCGAGGAGTGCCCCCCCCCCAACCCGCCACCTCATTAGCGAGTCATGAGATCTTCCGCGCATACCTATACACTTTTATTGGACATATTCATATTTTCCTCGCACATTTCGCGCGTCACACTCTATCCGGATTTATTCGCCGCTTCGCGCGACGTGTCACGTGGCCCGGTCTCGCGCGAGAATATAATCCGCGGCCGATAATAAACATTATAGTACGCCGCCCGCGACGGCAATCCTTCGGGGAGACCCGTTGTCGCGTCGCGAGCGGTTCGCCCGGCGTTTTATTTTTTTTTCGTTTTTGGCGGAAACGAGTAAATTCTTTCACAAAACAACGCGGACCGCCGATGATGTTATCTTTAGACCGCGCTCGTTTGTTGAGATTTCTCCCGCCCATCGCACCCGCCCCTTTCCCCCCCCGGTGAAGAGTTGATTGTCGGCCAAGTTCGGGTGTGATGATGGCCCCGCCGGACGCCTGTCGCTGTTTTCAGGACTGTTCTGCCAAATCTCGCTCATTTTATTTTGTTTCGACGCCTGGCGGAAAATTCCGGCAAATAGCAGATTTCGCTCGCTGATGGACGTGTGACCTATGCGCGTCCATTGAATTTTTACGATGCGGCTAAATGATCTTCGAAAAAATTCTAGGAAATGTGAATCGCTATGCGCGCTACAACACGATTTGAATAAACAATACATGAAATGCAATACAATGAAATGGTTTTAAAAGTTCCATAGCTGTAAGTAAAGTAAAACATTTTGGCAGTGGAAGACACATTACTGGCTCCCTACCCATATCCCCTTGAGAGCACATCTCGCTTTATTTATTTTAATTGAGAAAACATTGGAAAATTATTTTTCTGTTTACTTACATTTATATATTTTTTAATTGTACCTATATAGCGTTTAAAATGATTAACGTAAGGTATAAATAGCTGATACTTCTGCCAAAAACGTGGGTCTTAAAGTAAATTAGCGGAAGACCGTTGGATGCACCCAAAAAGCACCCGTATGCTCACGTAGAAGCAAAAGCTCATTTCGAAACAACCAAGATACGCTGTTATTTCCGCCTCAAAATCAGATAAAATCCAGGCTGCTGTCCAGAAACACTAAAATATTAGTGTACAATATGCCCGTCAGACCTGTGCTCACGTACACATCTGCGACATGGGTACTGACTAAGGGAAACGAGCGATCACTGGACGTTTTTGAAAGGAAAATGTTGAAGCGTATCTTTGAACCGGTACTAGACAATGGACTTTGGAGCGAGCGTTACAACAATGAGCTCTACATACTTTATTTAAGGAGTTAGGCGTCACGAAATGTATAAAATTGGGAAGATTTCTGTGGCTGGGGGTCATGTGGAGAAAATTACAACAACTAGCACCGAAGTCGCTGCTGAATTCGAGACCAGTAAGACGAAGGTGTTTAGGTAGGCCAAAACTAAGATGGAACGACAGTATTGTCAAAGGAGATCCAGATCAGCGGAAGAAGACTCGAGGAGGCCGAGACCCATCAGGGGTTGTAGCGCCAGCACCATTAATTAACACTATTTATTTAATTTAAAATTTAGCATGCACCACCACCTACTCATTCATTCTAAGCGAATATTTTAAATTTAAATGTGCGGTAATTTTTGCGACTGTTGTTGAACTTGTTCAGCGATGTCGGGTCCCCGTGTAATTTCCCAGGCTGCTCGGGCGGTAGCTACGCCGTTGCATTTATGTACCCATACTTACGCTTTCATTTTTGTCTTCCCCAGATAAGCTAACAGTTACATGTATGGGATCGTAAATTTGGTTCAGGTTTAAATGATTTTCCTTTAAATGAACGCGGAATTAAATTTATTTGGTTTGGTTTATTTTAAAAAGGGCCATCATTCTTTTTTTTTATTTGGACGTTATCGGACCGAATGCTTTCTGAGATGGCATGATACCGATATTAAGCAGGACATAGGTACATATGAAATATTTTTGTAGATTTCGTCACATTGATCATTATACTCATAAATCTCATCTAAAAGGGGGAATAAAGGTTCCCCCTGTTGACACGTGTGTGCGGACGATAGTGGATTCACGCGTGTGTGTGATTTTTCCTGTCCTATCTTACGAATGACTATCTCCCCTATTTTCAAGATAGCAATGAGGCGTAGCAATCATATCTTTACCGCTATTATATAACATTGCTTACTTCCTAACGTGTCATAAATAATACAATAATCTTGTTATTAAGGAAATACGGAGGAATAGTTCATTTGTGTTAATTAACGATATTATCCTCAAGTCAGATTGTAATGATAATTTTACAGAAAAATCTGCAATAAGTCTGAAGACGAGCCCTCGTATTATTATTACTTTGATCGGAAATTCATTGTGTGACGGTAAAAACAAATTAGCCGTATCACTCGGTCAATAAACTTACAAATTGGGAGAAGTGACGTGGCATTTGTATTAATGAAATTATATTATCTTATTAATTGTATCCACAAGCTAATACAGTGTGAATCGAGATATAATAAAATATAAGTCAGATTGATCTTTCGAACGGTGAAAGTAATCTCAACACTGAAAGTGAGGTTAATACAGAATACTGTAAGCGTACATCAACAGTGTGATTCGTTGTTTGTTTTGAAATTTAATTAAAGGAAACTAATTTTTGCTTACTTTTCGCGTACGGGACATAACATACGGCCGTCCGCGTGACCAAACCGCTAGCAATCGTAATGTTTGATCAGTAGTAAAAATATGTAGCGTAGATTTTTGCATTTTCTACCAATCAAACGACCCGTTTTCGCAAAAAGTATACGTTTTTCTAAAGTTAATATTCGCCACTGATCAAACAACTGGTGGCCCTTGGGGAAATTTGTGTATCGAACGCGCGCGCAGTTTCCCTAGCGCGGGATTGTGGTTTGCAGCGTAAGCGAGGTAATGGAATAACACCGCGTTTATAGCGGAGTTTACTGGGGTCTTGCTACCCGCCCACCACAATCCAGGAGTTTCTTGGAAAAGTGAACATAAGTTCGACATTAAACATAAAGCACCTTTCGATTCGTGTGTTCTTAAGCACCTTCCTGTCTATTTAGGATAATGAAAATATTTTTCCCGAGGATGAGAATATTTTTTACGTATTTTAAGTATTGACTAATACTACTTAAAAATCGGCTTGAGACATGTAGGTGCATGTTCAGAAAATAAGTTAGATTACTAGATATCAGGGGCGTGCAGTGAGAACAAGAAGTGTGGCTTTTGTTTAAACATATATTTGGAAAAAAATAATCGTAATTAAATATTTATCTGGCAGAATTACATACTATGAAATATTACAATTTGAATAATATGTTAATTATTGAGGGAATATTACGAGATATGTATCTTATTTTAGTTTCTTTCCAAAATGCTTAGGAAAAAGTCATGCTTCTTGTTCTGACTGCACGCCCCTGCTAGATATAGTAATCTAACCTATTTTAGTTAGTTAGAAAATTTAGTTTAGTTAGATAAAAATAAAAATAGTTTAGTTAGAAAATAAGTTAGATTTTAAACTTATATTTCAGAAAGTATACGACGCGGATGAGCATACATCGACGGTGTTACGTCAATAATGGAAATTAATGGATTGAGGACAGGCGTAAGATTTGTTTAGATTTCATTAGCCGCGTACCAAATCGGCACGCTCAGTCAACTTTGGCGGTGGTTAGCGTTTTAATAAAATATCGTGAGATACTGTCTTAATATTTTCATGATCTAAAATCAGTGAAATGAGTTGTGATTGCATCTACATTACATGCTTACTCTATGTAATAATATTGAATTTTGTATGTTTATTTGTAGCTTTCTAGTAGTTTTCTCATTTCGTCGAAACAAAAAAACAACGTAGGGAGATTTGAAATCTTAAATGATACATGCAATTTTGCACTCATTGATTCGTTTTTCGATTTACATCAATCTTATATTTTATGCCATAAGACGCAAAATGTAAATCAATTAAAAAGTTGCAGAGTACAGACTACTTGTATCAGACGGCTAGTAATTACTTGCATGTTATTATTTTTCCGATAAGTACCGTGTAGGCGAATGGAATGGCATAACTACATGCGTCTGTCTCCCTCGTCACGTGGAGGTGTTTGCCAGCAAGCGGGCTTAACTCTTTTCAGATTCACTTTGTTTTTATATTTAACAAACAAACCGTCAACATGTCATTATTGACCCTAATAGATGGTCCTAGAGTTTGTTTGTTTATATGCTGGTGATATGGTTTGTTTACACGCTGATAACAAAGAAAGTTTGTAGAAATAAAATAATACTTTATTTTAAATTGGGTAAAAACGTAAACTTTGTTATGTGAACGTGAGTGTAATTATAATTGTATATTTTACTACTTAAGTTTCTACTACAAAAGTACAAGAGAGTGGAGCCTCTTATCGACAGGTGAATTATTAAACTGACTACTTACAAATTTAGAATTTTTACATTGCTTAGGTGAATATACAAATAATTAATTGATTAGGTACTGACAAAATGAGTCGGAGTTACTGGTGAAAGGTGGTTATAACGGGAATATATTTAGAGAAGTGGAAATGAGTTAGTGAAAGTCATATTGTTAATCAAATTAATTTAATGTCAAAGCTTAAATTTATTTTAATTTCAAAACTTTCAAAATGATTCATTTTATTATCTTTACGCGCGATGGAAAGTACAAGTTTAATGGTACATTAATGAAAATAATGATTATTATCCGTGATGTGGTTTGCGAATTCGGAAAAGTTACGATGCTCTTTAGGTCTAATGATTTATAGAAGTTTGATTAACAATGCTACTTTCACTAACTCTTCTCCTCTTCTCTCAACCTAACTCCAGCTCATTTTATCAGTATCTAATCAATTAATTACATATGTGTACTTCACCTAATGCATTAAATATTCTGTATTTGAAAGTAGTCAGTTTAATAATTCACCCATGGATAAGAGATTCTGTTACTCTCGAAACTTAAATAGTAAAATATAAAATTATATTTACACTCACGTTGAGTTAATATAGTTTATGTTTTTGCCCAATTTAATACAACGTTAAATCAAATAAAAATAATATAATACTTTATTTTATTATCACTTATCCCATTTGCAGTCCAAAATGAAGTTGTGTAGGTGCTTCATTCGAATAATAATCATAACTACTCTTGTTTTTATGCCGCATTGTTGATTTAATGAAGCTGCAAGATGACGGAGAAAATAAAGAGCCTTTAGATTGCTTTACACCGATTACGACGCACGGCGAATGTTGAAGATTTGTTTCTATTGAAGAGAACACTGTTTATCTGCAAAATAAATTACCATTGTTCTACATAACATAAAATATTTTTATGTGTCATAAAACAAACGAGCTAAAAGATGGTAACGAGCGTTTGTTAGGGAGCGCCGTTTTCTGCGTCCAACTTTATTATTCTTGGCTGCCTAGCCATGAATTGACAGCGCTGCATTATCAACAGCAATTTGTATGATGGGGTCACATCGGATACGGTTTTTTGAATTATAGTTTTATCTATATTACCTTTACTATCTTCATTTTGTCCGCTTCGTATACTTGGACATAAATTATCGTCGCTTATGTAATTGTTTTGAGATAAATTTAAGATGAACTGCATACATTTTTACCGACGCCACAGGGGCTGGGAGAACTCGGAATTATTTTATCGTACATTGAAGTCGAATTGTTGTATTTTATTTAGGGCCGGTTTTTCAAGTTGGATTAAAGTAAAAGTTCGTTTCTTCTTATTCTTCAGCCTTCATCTGCCCACTGCTGGATATGGGCCTCTTCCATACCCTTCCATCCTTCCTTGTTATTTGCTAATCGTAGCCATTTCTTTCCCTCCACAGCCGTTACGTCGTGGGCCCATCTCTTTTGAAGTCTTCCTACGCCTCTTTTATTTTCCCAAGGTCTCCACTTCAGAACTCTGGAAGTCCATCTTGTAGTTTCCTGTCTTGCAACATGCCCTGCCCATTGCCATTTTAACTTTACTACACGATCCATGATATCCACTACTCTAGTTCTGGGCCTAATTTCATCATTTCTTATTCTCAGGATTATTCCAAGCATGGATCTCTCTCTTCATGGATCGTTGCGTGCATTTGAGCTTTTCTTTGTAAGGGCCATTGTCTCCACGTCATCACTGGCAGTATGCACGATTCAAAGGCTTTTCTTTTTAGGCTAATTGGGATCTCTCTGTTTTCGAAAATATGTTTGAGTTTGGCAAAAGCAGCCCAGCTCATTCCTATTCGTCGTTCGGTAATTCAAAATTCGTTTAAAGCATAAAAATTAGGGATGCATCCGATACAGATATATCGGCGATATCGTGGGTTTTCCGATATATCGGATTCGGCGATATTAATTTGCCGATACATTTTGAATTTCGCACTATACATGGGTAATCCATGTTTAAACGCGCCATCTTCGCGCTTAATTCGTTCATGTTTAAACTCGGCACAATTCGTCTACGCTCGGGGAATCCCCGCGTTTCATAATTTCATTCCGAATACGAAATACGTGTCGCATCAATATTCTGACTATTCTCAAACTAATCCAAAGGCCTGTGCTTTGAAATTTGGACTAAATTTCTGATGTTCTGGAATGGGGCTCGAACCCCAGGGGGAAGGGGGAACACTAGACCACTAGGCGAGCGTCATGACTACTACACCGACAACTTACTCATATAATAATCTGAACGTAATGTTCTGTTAAATTACAATTTTTAAAATTTCATTATAAAGTAAACATATAAATAAATATTATACAAGTAATTTCGTCAGTTTCTTATCTAAACCTATAACTTTTTACACCTTTTGAAATGTTCACCGCCCGCATCGGTATCGTATCGGCAATAGTGCGTATTGATGCATCCATAATAAAAATCTACGCTTTAAACGAACTTTTATTTTAATCCAACTTGAAACAACCGGGCCTTAGAGGTGGTAATCGTCGGATTATTGACGCCAAGGGACCCATTGAAGTGTTCCAATAATAAGAATATTTATGGATTCATTCATTAAAATTACTTTAAATTAAAAACGCACGTGGTGGTTACATTTATTATTATAAATTATTTTTATGCGCAATAATGTTCAAAATGGTTAACATTGACTAGATTCCGAATATTAGTCGAAACAGCAATGCAGGACAGTGGGGTGACCAGACTGCATAATAATGCACTTTCAGTTTTACCAGAAGAAAATGTTATGGAGAGATTGATGGGGTCGAACAAAATTCTAACCTTTTCTCAATTATTTATTTTTGAATTGTGACGATTTTCTTTATCGGGAAGTATTTATAGAGCAGAGCACACAGTATAAAATTGTACGACCATGAACAAAACCTCCTCCTTAGGCGAGGGGATTGGGTCACAGCGTAAGATTGTCGCCCCCCCCCCCACCCCTCGCGTTTATTTAAGACATTTATACTATATACTATATATTTATACTATATATTAAATATATTTTTGCATAATTATTATATCCCCTAGTAAACTTATATTTTACAAGAGTCGTTTTTTTATTTTTTTTTAAATTTCGTCTCCATAAAAACTTTTTTACTTTAAAAAAAACAAGTCTTTTTAAGTAGAAACGTATTTTTGTAATGAAGTGCGAGTTATTTATTAAGATATTATACTTTCTTAGTATTTTTTTTAAACACCTCAAACGCATTGAAACCAGACTATACCAAGAAATTTACCTTATTTCACGTCTGTATATTTTGGTGGTCCGTGTTCTACATTAAATTTTTAAATTGATTTAACCCTCTGCATACCGTGATAAAAATCGCCCTACGCCTATCGCCTTACGCAGCCGTAAGGAATTCGTAATTTTGGGATTAGCTAAATTATGAATTCTGCGAATGTGAATGAAATTATATTGCCCGTGTCGGTGAGAATTCTCGCGAGGAAAACATTTTTAGCGTCCACTCTTAAAATTGGAATAAAAGCTGAAAACGGCATTTCCGTTTCTAGCGTGATCCGCATTGTCCCGTCCGATATGACGCTGGTAAATAATTTTCGACGCTCGACGCAATTGTCGCGTATTTATATCCGCGGCCCTGGTTGCCTCTCGGGGCGGCGGCCCTCGGCGCCGGACCCTGCCGGCGGAGGACGGACTCTATTTTCGACAATGGTCGTTTCGCGACGAAGCTGGCGAAACACCCGAACAGCGGTCACTTTGAAAAAAATCCCGAGACGAAAGAGCCAGGAACTTCGATTTTGGCACGCTCCGGAGAGTATATCATTCGATGCATTGCAAAATATTAATTCGATCGGGATAAAAAAGATGGTGAAACTTGCACTTATATTCTATTAAAACGATGATCTGACATACCTACTGCACATTTGAAATTCGTTTTATTATCATTGCATTGTTTTATATTTTTCATCGACAAATTATTTTGAACATTTCAAAATGGCGGAGCTACGCGCTCTCTTCAACGATCCTTCTCCGTGACGCGCGCAGCCGGTGGAGGTACCTAATCACACGTAGCTAGGGTTTGAGGGAAATGAAAAGGTTAATTATTTTATTTTTAAAAGATTCTAGATTCTGTAGCGTATCAAAAAAAAATTTTTTTTTGGAATTGAGATCAGTTTGAAAATAATTTTCGTATTTTTTCTAAAAAAAATCGTAGTTGAAAATTCATAATAAGTAAATGAAGAATTTTTTTTAAAAAAATCATGCGCTAATAACATTAATCTCCTGTACTCAATATCAATGGCAGAAAAGTACACTCACATAGGTACCTACTTAAAGTTTAGTTCCTTTTTATTTAAGAAATACCTTCATAGCAAAATAATTTTATTATTGACAATTAATAATTAATTCTACAAAGTTTTTATATTTAAAAAATTTAGCGAGTCTTACAGTAGTCACAAATGATGTTTAGCATGTTTTCTCAATAACGACTCGGTAAAGAACGTCTCGGTAAGAAAGTCAGTAAGCTGCAATTGGCAACTGTCATTTGTCAAAATTCTGTACAACATTCAATGAGGAATATTTAATAATAATTTTCCTTTTTCATTTATATTTTACCAATCAATCATTGACGATTTACCTGAATTAGAAACAACACGTCCTAGAATATATTCAGTGATTGAAGACTTTTTTTATGGTCACGATATCTATTTAAATATTATACATCGTGTTTCATTCTCCAACATTCGTTAAAGTAATAAAACTTGGTACCACATAAATAAAATAGAATTAATATGCAAGATTGCCAGTGAATTACTGATACATTATAGTTATTCACAACATGTATTTAATATTTTCAGAATCTCATCAGACGTCTAATTTGTTCTCTTTGAATATTTTCAATACTAAGCAACAATAAAAATGCATGTCCTTTTGCCAAGAGTGCGGGAATTTAATCTCCTATTACAACTAACTATACATGTTTTTACTCTGATTTCTTGAAATAACAAAATTTTAATGATTATTTTGAAATTCCAGCTTTTAAATTTCAAGAAAATCTCTTGAAGACGATGATCCAAATTGAGAACACATTCTCTGAGCTAGGGCGATCATGCGAGCGCAACTGTCTCATCATCTGTGATCGCGGAGCTATGGATGCCAGTGCATGTAAGTTAGACAAAATCTGAACCATGAAAATATGCATCAGTTTTTCAATTGAAAAATTGCCAAGATTACTTAAAATCTCGAGAGTAATCTTAATGCAAGAACTTAGAAGTACTATAAAATGCAACCACCGGAATATTTAAGGATCAGTTATAAAATTATTATTATAATTATTTTAAAAACAAATCTTATCTTCATAAAGTCATATAAAAGTCGTCATTCCATGATCAGCCTTTTATTACTCCAGTTTTTCAACTACACTTCGTAGATGATGATGTTTGTTCATGATGGAATTATAGCTCAACCAAACTATTAAGGCATTTTATGTTAATTATACACACTGAAATAGCTTCTTGATAAGTATTAGTAATACAGTAAGACTATGAGGGAGCGTCCGTTAAAGCCCAAAGTCTGTTGTATTATACAGTAGAACCTTTTTAATTCGAAATTCAAGAGACCCCAAAAAAACGAATTATGAGGAACCCCCGTTGATTCAAAATACAAGGCACAAATAAAATCGCAATGTTCGCGATTTCGCCAAAATTTGTAAAACTCATGATAAAGGCCATTAATTTTGTGAAAAGTCTATATTTTTTGCATATTTCAAGAAATCATTTCGTAAACGCAATATTTATTGCAGTATACAAAGGTTGCGACATTTCTATTACTAAAGTACCCGATATTGACATATTTGCTGTTATTACTTGCGAAAAATCAATTTATTTTTTCCACTTAGTCGTTGGATGGCCGTAATCGAAAATGTTTAGAGTTATATCTTTAAATTTATGGTAGACTTGATTTTAAATTTTAAAATAATAAGTTAATAAGTTAGTATTAACTTTTTACAAAAAAAAAAAATATTTAAAGAACATAAATACACCAAACAAGGAATTTAGAAATTTAAAAATAGAAAAACCATTTTAAACACATTAAGTACGAGGAATTATGGCAAACTAAACATAAAGAACATCCCACACGAGTGCAGGCGATCAAAAAGCCACACACATTATTTTTTTATAACTTGTTAAAAAAAAAATAATTGTGATCTAAAAGATATTAATTTATGGCTCAAGGGTGTAAAAATTATTTTGAATTACTAATATCGGTGTTAATCTACTGTGAAATCAACATTTTGAGTTTTGAAAAATTATAATTATGATAGGGTTTGAATTAACGGGGTTTTACTGTAATAAAGTATATTTTTAAAATGTTTATGTTAAAATTTACTATTGGTTTTTCAGTAAATTAACAGTGTTTACTGTAATATTAATTTGTTTATGTTTCAGTCATATCTAAAGAAAAATGGGAGCAACTAATAGCTTCAAATCACTGGAATAATGTGGAATTGCGAGATAATCGATACAACCATATTGTACACATGGTATCTGCAGCCAATGGTGCAGAAGATTTCTATTCCACAGAGGTAATTAATATATTCTC
The DNA here is from genome assembly GCA_016648135.1 of Agrypnia vestita. NCBI lineage: Eukaryota > Metazoa > Arthropoda > Insecta > Trichoptera > Phryganeidae > Agrypnia > Agrypnia vestita. Next base: position 152,011 of record JADDOH010023064.1, on the reverse strand, counting down.
GCAGTTAAGTTAGGCTGTCGGCCCATTGCTTGCTGTTAGGCCGTGCAGGGCAGTTGTACTAGCTTCTGTGTGGCCGATAGTGATCGCCGAGCGGCCATTAGTGGCTGTGCAGCGGCCATTGGTGCCTGCTGGTTTTGAAATTTTTTTCATATGATTTTGTTATTTTTTAAATTGGCATTGGAAATGTTGCACCGTGAATGCATTGTTTTTGGAGCAATTATAATGTAGACGATTTTTAACTATTTACCTATTACTATTGAATGCTTTTGTACTGTGTACTTGTGTTATCATTATTGGCAGGAAAGTTAATGTACACTTTATATTTTTTACAGGATCATGCATGTCGTTCGGAAGGAGTAGAATTAGCCCGGGAACTGGATTACAAAGCAGCGGCAGCATGGATTGGCCATCCTTATTTTGATGTTATCGATAACACCACAGATTTCGAGTCAAAAATGAAGCGTATGATTGCGAGTGTATGTCAAAAAATAGGTTTAGATATTGGTGATCGATTGGAATGCAATTCCAGGAAGTTGAAGTTCCTGGTCACGGGTCCGCTCATTATGGATAAAGACTTCCCACCGTTCCAAGATTTCGATGTTGTTCACAACTATCTCCAAAGCAACAATCGCAAGACACAAGCGCGATTGAGGAAGAGAGGCCAGAAAGACCACTGGTCTTACACGTATACCATCAGGAAACCACAATTGTACGGTCAGTCCGTGGAAGTCAAGACTCAACTTACCCACAGAGACTATATCAACATGCTCTCACAGAAAGACGGTTCTCATTTCACAATTTTGAAGAAAAGAAGATGTTTCATTATCAACAATCAGTATTACCAGCTGGATATTTACAAGGAGCCTGGTCACCCAAGGTAATCATTTTTAGAATAGTATAAAGAGCATGTGTGTCTATGGCAACTCATTAGATTAAACGTGGAAGTCAACTAGTTCTCATAAGATTTCTGCAAGCTGTAGTAATTACCAACTATAAAGCTTTACCCTGCTCCAAAATTTCATTTCAAATTATTTAAACAAAGATGTAATCTATTTTTACTTTTTTATGTTTTCTACTAAAGCAGAATTATTGTCACTTATGTATTTGTATTTGTAAAATTAATATAATTTTGAGATCATGATCACCTGTGACATGTTTTGCATATTTTTTAATTTGATACCGTGTTTCATAATAAATTTTCATATTCATATTCAAATTCATAATTATTTAACAATAAATAAAATTATATATCTCCATATAATTTTGAGATCATGATAATGTGTGACATGTTTTGCATATTTTTTAATTTGATACCGTGTTTCTGCAAATATAAGACAGGTCTTATATTAATTTCATAGCCAAAAAACGAACTATGTCTTATTTTCGATGTAGGTCTTATTTTTTGAGGGTCAAAATGTAATTGGATATAAATTTATAATTCAAATAAAGTGTGTTTAATAAGGCGGCACATTCACTGCAAATGCATATTTCAACATTTTTTACGAAAATGTGGGTTTTTATTATTCATTTATATCACAATGTATATGATAGATTGCAATTTTTTTAGGGCGATAAATTATATAAAACCTTTATTCTTATATAAAAGTAATAAACTGAACATTATTTACAATAATTAAGAAAAATATAGGTATTAATCCACAGGCCGCGGCAAAAAAAATGTTTTTAATGTTCCACGGCAAAGAGAGGTTTGTTTTATATTTGTATGTAAGCATATGTTTTTTTATACGTATAAAGTTTACTTAATTATCTAGTAACTTTACTCGGGAAATTAAGGAATATTCCATATTAATAAAGTTATAATGTTTTAAATTTGCAAGAAATTTTGACGATTTTCCAATGCTTTTTTTCCATATAAAGAGATGATTTTAAACAATATATTGTATTTACTCCTGCACTTTGAGACTTCAAGCGCTATTTAAAAGTTTGTTTTTTTATTAAATACATGTTCATAAAAATAAAATTTCAAATGTGTGAACGTATGTCAAAAAATGACGCAGTTTTATATTTAGATCTCGTGCGCCGGCGGTAGAGGCGGACGCATTTTTGTAGCTCCTTCACTTTTTCATAAAAAAATCTCTCTAAAACGTATTTTTATGCCAAATTTGACATTATTTCAAAAACACATCAACTTTTGATTTAATTTAATTATTCATTAGGTCTTATTTTCGTCCTGAAAAATCGTGGTAGGTCATACTTTCTAGGTAGGTCATATATTCGCAGAAACACGGTATTATACCTAAGTTTTCCATAAAATCTGAGGAGAAAATTATAATAATTGTTAGGGATAGTAGATTTAAAAAGGAGAGTGAATTTGGTGCAAAAAATGTATTTGTATCAAATAGTAGATTCAGCAAACTTCCAGTTTTGTGATTGTTTTCCCGATAGTAAATAAAAGTGAAAACATTGCAAAGAATAAGGTGCTGCAATTGAAAAATAGCAAAATAATTGATAATGAAATTTAAAACTTTAGTTTTACAAATTATTTATTACTTCCAGCTGCATTAAAAATTATTATTTATTACTTCCAGGTGCATTAAAAATTATTATTTATTACTTCCAGGTGCAAAGGCTTAATGTTGCTTGAAACGTACAGTGCTCATGAAAAAAGCCAATTGCTTGACCTCCTTCCCCAGTTTTTAAACATCGTGAAAGAAGTTACGGGAAACCCAGACTACTCCATGTTTAATTTATCATTGAAAGAAGATTGGAACACTTCCAAACAGTTTTGCCGGGGACTCGTGACAGATGGTAAAGTTGATTTCATTTTCTGTGATCATATTTAGTGACCAAATTTGATGTTGCCACTCTGTCTGCAACGCTGACCATTTTTCGTGAAAATGAAACCAAAACTGTTTAACAAAATTTTATTGAATTCATAAAATTAATTTCTATCAGTTTGTTCCAGTAAGACAACATGTAAAATTCTAGTAGGCAGTGAATTTTTGGAACAAGTAGATGAGTTTGTGTATTTGGGAAGTATGTTTGATAGAAGAAGAAAGGGTGAAAAGATATTGAAAGGAGAATGACTGCATGAAATAAGGTGAACGGTGCTATGAATGCAATAATTTCTAATAAGAAAGAGGCCAGAGTAGCGATACACTATGGAATTCTGGTACTAACACTGGTATATGGAAGTGAAGCCTGGCAGAAGAGGAACGAAAGTAGACTGAATGTAGTAGAGATGAGATCACTTAGGGCCGGTTGTTTCCAGTTGGATTAAAGTAAACGGTCGTTTAAAGCATAGATTTTTGCTTTTTTCACCAATCAAACGATCCGTTTCTGTAAAAATCCATGATTTAAACAAACTTTTATTTTAATCCAACTTGAAACAACCGGGCCTTAGGCAAACATGTGTGTGACAAATCAATTTATAATAGAATAAAGAATGAAGATCGTGGAGACATGTGGATTCAGCCGAGGCCCACCCAGGGCTGTCGAGCTTATGATAATGAAAGAATGAAGATATTAGCAATGCATGTTTAGCTGAGCTTAGCATAGATAATATATGTAATTAATAAATGGTCTCTCAGATGGTTTGGGCATGTTGAGCGAATGAATGAGGAAAGAATGGTAAGAAAGATATATGATCTAAGTTTTGACAGCGCCAGAAAAAGAGAGCAACCGCGGAAGACACGGCATGACCAAATTAACCAGATATGGAAAGTGGTCCTGTCATGAGCTTCAACAATTCTTGAGCTTGCATGCAAAGATGTGTGAATATGCATGAGACGAGAATTGTGTCAGGACAGAAAAGTGTGGCACTCTATCTTCTCAGCCTACCCCTGCGAAAAGGCGTGATGGTAATTTCTGTTATGTTGTTTACCGTTTCTTAAAAGGGTATAAAATATTTGTGAATATTTTTTATTTTACATTTCTAATATATTTGCAGATAAAGCAGAAAGCTGTGTTTCACAAAAGACCAATTCCCAGAAAATTACAAATGGAACGGACACACGAAAACAACAATCAAATGCGAAAATGTTAAATGGCAGTTCGACGGAAAATCATATTTGCAACAATAGCACCTGCACCCCAAAATCTAACGGAAGCTCACACAGTTCGTCGATGCAAAAAAAAACAAATGGTGTTTGTAAAAATGATGCCACGAGAGCTATTAATGGAAAAGTTTAAATTATTAATTTTTGTTGAGTCACATAGCTCTGGCTATAGTTTGAGTTGTTATGTCTTAACAATTAATAAGCCGAATGGCTTTAATGTATGTATATGTGTAATGCCATAACAACTCAAGCATAAAATACTTGCTATATATTTATTTTAATATTTCTGTTTTGTTACATTTCATTCTTAAATACGTTTTACACTTGCCATTACCTGTCACATATCAAAGCATATTCTGCATGCAATTATTTACATATTAATCTATATCCATTGACAAAAAAAGTACTTAATCATTTTGAATATGAATTTAGTGAATGAAAAATAATCTCAAATGCCCTTGTTTTGTTATAAAAGTTGTCTAAAATAATTGTGTAATTCTCACGAGTTCTGAAGCCATTTTACAGAATTAACTATTGGAGATTACACTATCGCATTTGATACACCCCACATAAAAAAAGTCAGAACTAAAAATAAATTATACATTGTCAACTTAATATTCATTCATTGGCTGTGTTTGTCTCATGCTACACATTTTATCTGTTGAATTAAGCAAAATTATTTTTTGTCAGATAATCTTTATGTATTTAATTAGAATAATCACCAAAACACTATCTTTTTGTAAGTTAAATAATTTTGGTAATAACCTAAAGATATATAAAACAATACAATATGAATATCACGTGAAGTTTCAAACAAATATATTGCTACCTGGTTTTCATCTTTGTCCCACGAAACTGAAACATTAGGCTGTACATGAGCTTCATGGACAGGAGATATCTTAGTTTAAAAAATTAAAAGTTTCGGGATTCGATTTTTAAAAGCAATCTAAAAATTGATTTGTAATTTGGCTCGTAATGACTTGTGTGCTGCAAAAATGTATGCTGTAAAGTATTTATTTAAATACTACTGCTCTAACATACAACAAAAGTCATCAAATAGGGTTTGAAGAATGAGTCTCATTATTTCATTCCAAAAATGGACAATATTTATATGTTTTTGATATTGATGTATATTTAATGTTGTTAAGTTTGATTACGCTCTACCGATAATGAATTAATATTTTTCTTAGACAACAACTGAATGGACCTGTCTAACTAACTTCTGTTTGTCAGCAGGTAATTTTTTAGTCAAATACTGACATAGACGGCAGGCCGGAATATTAATTAATGTTGTTTTACATTTACTCTGTCCAGAATATGAAAATATTATCTACATAATATCGACTTGGAGTTACGCAACTTCAAACCAAGGTAGATTTTACCTGGAAAATCAAATGATGACTGGATAGTTGAACTTTCAAATGTATTATTATATTTCATAAAAAACATTTTCTCTAGGTTATGAGGATGATGTTTGATCTTAATAATGTCGGTGGCAATTGAATATTTTAATAATTCATATTATTATCAGAATAGTAATGTTTGTAAAGAAAATGAATCATTGAATAGTTTTTATTCTAGTCTATTTAAATTGTGCTGAGGGTCCACCGGTTAATTTTGTTAAAACTTTATACAATGACTTTGTTGTTTTTATTTACCAATTTTACAATTGTTTTATGTAATGGAGATATCTTTTTTATTCAATTTACAGTCATTTACTTTTCTGGTCTGTATTATGAAGATATGTGAATATTATTGCAACATTTGTAATCTTCAACATTATCAATAGGAAATTTATTGAATGACAAGTAAAAATGGATCCTTGTTATATTACTTTGTAAATGAACACCGTGATGTAGTTGCATTTTAGCTTAGATAATTCAAATTCTCGGTGTACGTACATAAAATTTCTATTCACCTTTCATTTTCTGATTGCTAATTCATTTAAACTTATTTTCAGCCGGCTTAAACCTTCTATGTGCTAAAAAAATCAAAATCTATATGGACACGTGCAATGTACAAGGAGGCAAAAGTAATGTTTTTATTCAATTCAATTCAATTCAATTCAATTTATTTCACGATAATATGTACATGACAAACAAAATGTTTAAGGCATACATGTTATTATATTATATTTTGAATTTGAATCTGTGACATTGTGCAATAAACCATATTGCAACATAACTATTTTTGCCTGAATCGTCCAATTTTTCAAATTCTAATTTTAGAAATTACATTTGCCCCACTACAAAGGTTTTATTAGGTAAATGATTATTGAAATGCATAAATATTATTTTTCATAATTAAATTTTCACTTCCCTTCAAATTCGAATCAACGGGCTTTTATGGTACCTACATTGAAATCACTACCCACCCTATAACTTGAGAATGTAATATGTACCTGATGTTATGAAGTGCTAAAAAGGACCCTCTTGTACAAAGTAATATTAATTTGTTTTACGCAATGTGGCAAAAATATTTTCAAAATTTTTACATATATTCTAAATGTTTTCCCAGTGTTGGAACTTTGTGATAATTGTTTAGTCTCGATTGACTCTGAAAGAAAAAATATTGTAAAAATGTATTTGTTGGTCACATTCACTTTCATCATTCTGCGTGTGTACAATGGCGTGAGATGAGGGCTTAGTTTTTATGGCGCCATCAATATGGATGTAAATATATACATAGTGACATTATGTATATTTAATAAAAAGTATTTTATTAAATAAAACTAATATTTTTGGATTTCGGTATACTAGTCTAATAGTAGCGGAATATTGTTTTTAATTGTGTGATTTCTCACTGTATTAGATCATTTAAATTTGCTCAGCACACCTAGCTTTTCTTCCCATGAATTGTAGAAATTTTGTGTATGTAATATCTGGAAACAAGATATTTGTGCAATATTTTTCAATACATTAATAATTTATTGTGTGCAATCAAATTGTATTAAATAATTTGCATTTACATACACTGTTTTGGCTTACATTTTACTTTTTATAAATAGTTTGAAACAGTTTCTAGGGTTTGTTACAGAACTGGTACTTATTTTTATTATTATTTATAACAATCAAACCTGACCCTTTAATGCTGTGCATTTAAAAATGTAATATTAAAATTTGTGGTGCAGTCAATAAACTTGTAAATTTCCAATATGAATTTATTTATACTTAAACATTTTGTCATTTTCTGATTTGCTGTATAATATTAGAATCTCATAGATCTTCACTAGACTCCTTCGTAGAAATATAACAATGTGTCATACTATAAATAATCAGCATGATAGTCAAATAGATGTCTCATAGTGAAATAAGTTTGAAAATGTAACTTAAACTCAGTGTCCATAAATTCAGATTACCACCACCACCTAATAAAGATGCTTAATTGGAATTATTTGCCTTTATTTTTATTATGATCCCCCCTTATTATTTTTTTTTCTCATAAAATGTGCATGGGTGAGGCTTGTCTCAAAAGTTACATAAATGCGTGTACAGATTGAGTGTGGAGCGAGCTATGATTATTGCTCATCGCATTTTGTATGCGGAGTAAATGAAGCAACTGATGCGTGCTGGAAATTCTTGAACAAGAGATCAGTCTCACGTGTGTACATGTAATATTAAGCTTAGTTCATCTTGAATTTATTTAATATATTTAGTTACAAAAAAAATCATTTCACCTTTGTTTCTACCACATTTTGGTAAGGGGCATGAATTGCTTTATTTAAGTGAAAAACAATTTACTTATTAAAGAACATAATGTAGTATGCTTTTCTTGTGGCGTCAACATCGACCCAGAATCCGTTGCCATTTTTGACGTGAAGCTGGTGAATCATTAATTTCTGATTATTTGTTCAATGACTTCGACGTAAAGGATCAATTTTTTCAAAAAATTGCGAGAAACTATCACTCGAGATACCAAATTTTTATGAAATACTGTTGTTATCTACGGCACCAAATAATTAAAATATATCTAATTCAAGTCCATTTTGACAAACTTAAATAGTTATAACTTGTGCTTTTCTTTTAAAATCCCTCTCAAGGCCTTCAAATCAAGGATAAATATATACAAGGTTATCTAGTAGAACCTCGTAAATTCAAAATTTAAGGGACCCAAAAAAACATTTTTAATTGTGTAGAAATTGCTGATTCGAGGTTTCAAAAAAAAAATTGTAATACTCATGAAAAGTGACATTAATTTTATGAAAAACCTGTCTGTATCTTTGCATACTTCAAGGGGTTATGATTTTAAAAAAAAAGATTTTTTTCTTTGCATTTTCTTAAAATACACAAGTTTATCCGATGAATAGTTTAACACGTTGACTGCCAACTACGAGATAACTCATAGATTGCGTTATTTGCTACGAGTTATCTCGTATTGTGATTCGTGCAGCTACGATAAAATTCGTAGTATATCAGTACTAATATGGATAGATGGCTTCTGGGAAGAAAACAAATAATTAATGCTGGCTTACATGAACAGAAAATTTCTTGGAAAATAAACAAATAAATTATATATTATTATAAATAAAATTATCATTCGCATTTGATGTTGCTGCTTGGGAATCATTGTCATTATCATCAGGTTCGGAGATGACTTCGACGGAGATGACTATCACTTGAATTCTCAGAAGGTTCATAATCGCTACTGTCTTTACCATCCTCGTCAAATTCTGAATCACTTAGTTTAGCGTAGCACTCAAGTTCATTTTGAATCAGTGGTCTTTTCTTACCCATATTGGGTTCTTGATAATTTAATTATAACAATAATTATAAAACAACACACTCAAGAAAGACATAAATGTGATGCACTCGACAATATCTGAGATACTACCTAGGAATATGGATGCATAATATGCGCATCCACTTCTCATTCGCTCTAGCGCATACTATTATATACGATTGTGTGAGCAAGCAAGCATATCTCGATTCTATTTAGCTATTATTTTAACTTGTTGAGGGCTAAAAAAATTCCAAAGCAACATATAGGCAAGGGCCAGAAATTATCTGAATTTTTTGTGATTTTTCTTTTTACGAAAAAAACATGAAAACAAGCGTATATTAAAAAAAAAACACACATTCATATTATTTTATCGTAAGTGTCGAAATGCAATGATTTTTTTATCATTTAAGTAAAAAAAAAAATCTTTTTTTGAATTTCGATAATGTTGCCAGCGCAACATTTTCTGAAAAATAATTATTATTTCTTATTTGTTTATCAGAGACAACACTACTATTAATAATAATAATAATCTTCTGTGTGGTATATTTTGTTGCACGGCACGGCACACGATGGGACATCGCACTCATAACACATAAATATGATACACTTTCACACACACACATATTTCAAATAAACGCAACAAAATTGCGTGTATTTTTGTTAATAAATCACTATTAGTATTCAATTGAATCATAAACCAACAAAAACTGACAAATATCGCAAAACATATCGTATATATTTGTATGTACGTGTACAAATAAATCGAAAATCGAAAAAAATAAATCGTATTTCCCGCGCACATTGCGCGTGACCGTCACGATGGAATATTTGAATTTCGATTGCACAACACGTGATCGGGGCGCCATCTATAACATTTCTATACGATTTTGACGGCAGAAAAACTTCTGTTTTGATTGTTGATTTAAAATATAATCCGTGATGTTTTTGAGTTGAAAATGGAACGACAGGTCACAACAGGATTTCTCTATTGGGAAAAAATTACATTTTTCAAATTCGATACGCGGCCGTCGATAAATAATTTATTTTGTGCCTGTCGCATATATGCGACGCGGCCCCAGGCTCATTAAAGGCATAAACCATACAAAATTTCTTTTATAGTTCTATCTTCGGACTGAAGATCCATTAGGGTGACTGAAATTTAGATTAAGTGACAGTGAAACTGAGCAGTCGATCGTTGTGTGTTCACGTAGAATAATTAAAACAAAAATTAGAACGTAACGAAATGGTCAAAAAGGGTTCAAGAGAACTTTATCGATCTGGTAACCTTCGTATGTGATAACTTAAACTTGCAGACCTACATGCAAATGAATAAACCCGAGAAGGCAGAACGGTGTGTAAAAAATAACAAATCGACCTTTTGAATGCTTGCACATCATTAGGTTTAATAGAGGACTATCTAATAAATTGCATTAATTATTTAAGTGTAAAACGTTTATTACGTTTTTCTCAAATTCATGTTTTTAAAAACGGTGATCACTCTATATTAAAAATTACTCAATGGATTTAGTTGAAATACAGCATATTCTAGGCATTAAAAACTAGTGCGAAATTGAAGGATTTTAGCATTTGACTGCGATTGCAAAATTTGCCAAAAAGTCATTAATTTTATGAAAAAAGACAAAAAAATTGGGACACATTGGGCATAAAAAATTTGTCCCAAATAAGTAACTGGCTCTAATATACGAAGTTTAAGGTAAAATTAAAAATAACATGTATGTACATATTTTTGAACTTTATTAAATTATTGAAAAAAAATACATATTGAATTACAGAAAAAAATATATAATCATTAAACTTTGATGTGCCGCAGCGCGACAGATGTTGCTGTGTGCCACACTAAATAATACACGAAAGCGCTATTTTTGCTTGATTGTTTTTTTTAAATTCGTGATTGTACACCACCAATTTATAAAGAAAAAAATTTCAAGATATGTAACTAAAGTTTTTATAAGTACTTGTTTTATGACATTACCACTGCAAATTTTTATACTATAACAATTAGTATAATTAATCCTTACCCAAGGACAAATTATAAAATAAAATACTGAACTTACATTTGGGTTTTGTTTGTTTTATTTCATATTTCGATAAATTTTATAGCCAAAGGTACAAAAAAACAATGTAATATAATATCAATAACATTTGTAATATAATATAATCACATTTGAAAATGAACATCATCGTGTGCGGATCCGCACTCAGTGAGGCAAGGTGAATTAGGAGTGAACATAAATTTAGAGCGAACCAAGATTTATTGAAAAGATTACTTTCCAAAATCATAATCTACGAAACAAAGTCTTTCATACGATATAGATTCGCAATAAATGTGAAAAAAAGATATCAATAACCGAAAACCAGACTTGCGCACTACCAACGGATACACAACCTTTATGTGAATTTATTCAAAGATTTACGTCATTCTTGAAAAAGTCAAACTATTGCAAAATAATAAAAATACAAAATAAACAACAACTTGGACACCTTTATCAGCAATTACTTCAATAAACAATAAAAAACCGTCGCACACCTTTCACACCGATCATAAAAAAAATGGCTTACTTTTAGTTCATTCTATGAATGAATTTTAACTTTTTTACATCATTCTTATTGGTTGAGAACCTTCATTCGTTCAGTAAGAATACACGCAAAGGAATTTTGAACTTTATTCCGTAATATTATAAACGTAAAAATTGCATAGAAGCGCGGACCCGCGCTGCGGCAGTCTACGGAGGTAGCGCGGATCTGCGCTCCGGCATATCAAAGGTTAAGTTACACAAATAAAATAATCAATAATACTAAAAAAAATAACAACCAATTATAATGGCAGTAACTAAAAAAAAAGTGCCCAATAAAAATAACCTACATAATAAATTTATAACAATAAAAAATCATTTCCGCACGAATTCATCAATTTTAGCCCGTCTTCCATTTTTTGTCGGATTGTAATTGCATAAAATCAGCACAGGCATTCAGTGCAGATGTTAGGCTCCTATCATTTGCATAAAATAATGCTGTAGTGTGCTTATAATTTTTTTTGCATCTTAATTAGTCACACGAACAAGGGGATAGTCATCACCACTGTCATCCTCTTTGCTTACTGTTTGATGCTTTAAATTAATTAATTCAACAATGGCATCTTCTTCATTTTCATTGTAATAAGCTAAATTGTCATCTTTTGTTGAAAATTCTGGATAATCAATAATTGGAACTTTTAAAACCTCTTTCAGCATTACTCGAATTTTCTTACATCTCAATCAATCAATTTTCAATTCACTGTCCTAATTAAACAGAATGGTGTCCCAGATAACCGAAGTAAACTACTATTAGTTACTTTATTCATTTCTGTTCCTTGGGATTTGGCCCAAATAACCAGCTGTACCGATAAACCGGCATCCTAATTAAGCGGAATTCACTATATTTTTTATGCTAATGCAAAGATGTGACATGTTTTTGGTTAACGCTTTTACTATTCTGAACAAAATCAATGATGAGTACATAGGTAATAATAATAAATGATTATTATTATCATACGCTGCTTGATCTTCACTTTAATATTTTATGTGACTGTGAAAGTGTCTATACCCAATGGTGCGTATAGTGTGTAACTTGAGTAAAGTATTAATTTCACATATATTGATATATCGGTCTGTTAGTGACCCGTTTGGACCGCAGTTTGCCTGTCGACTGATCTAAACCATTGTAACTGTCATTCAAATTGGCCTAAGAAGCCGAGGAAAGGGTGTGCATCAACCACTTAACGAAGAGATCTGGCTCAATGCCAGATCTCTTCGTTAAGTGCATTCGCTCGCGAACACCGCACTGCTATTACTAGTCATAATTTTCAGAACTTTGAAATATCAAGGTAAAGTTATTAATAAAATTTAATTAATTTTGTAACTTTAAAATATTTAATTAAAAAATGTATTACACACAGCATATTAATGAAAATTGGAATTATTAGTTTTTTTAAAGAATTTCTTGGCTTTTTTACTAGGTATTAGCCCCGGTGTTAGGCCAGGTCTCTTTAGTTTAGTGGGAGGCTGGTTTTCCCATTTATCTTCAGACTCTTCCGGGGGTGTTTCTTCAACTGTTTGATTCATTCCGCTAGCTTGTGTGATCCGTGCACCTTGGTTATTGGCTTTCTCACACAACAATGTGGATTGAATCTGAAATGGAGACTGAATTATAAAAACAATCTTACCATCGAACATTAGATTAATTAAAAATAAAAAAATTGACCATTACAATAAAAGAATGTAAATATGTCGAAAATCTCAATAATGTCATTAGATAAACTAAATCAAAGCTTTCAGAAATGACAGGTCAGTCCAACAGTGTTAAAACAATGTTATTTTCAACTTTACATTTCCAAAATACGCATACAAATTACAACAGACTCCTGATTAACCAGAATGCGGATTATCCGGGAAAAATTTAAAAGTCACTAAAAAGTATTTTTTAAAATGAAAATGTTCCACCTTACTCTTAGTGACCAAACTAAGTTTAAGGTGGAACATTTTGGAACAAACTAGTTTAGAGTCGAAAACATCAGCTGTCTGTCTTGTCTAAAAAATGAACTTTTAAAAATATGTTTTAATATTGTTCTTATGGGTTTTCATGGCCATTAAAAATCTTATGGAATGAGTTTGGTTGGTCCATCACAATGTGTTAACACATCAGCCCTGATGATTGACCCTGCAATGGGATCCGAAACATCGGCCAGAAAGGTCGTAGAAACATGGCAGAATATCCCAAAAAACTCAAACCAGAAGTCCAGTCAACATAGACTTGAATTATCCCCCAGACAGGTTAGACCGAGATAGGCAAAAAACCTCCAAAAGCCTAGTATTTTTGAAAATTTTTGGAATATTTTAACATCCAAAAAAAAAACATTTATCGCTAAAATTTTTCTTATAAAATATAGATTCCTCAGGTATTCTGAGGAAATATAAGTCATTTTCCTTTTTGGGAAAATGTTTTCAGATTACTTCTGCAATAAATTTGCTAACTTCCGGAATACAAGCCAATGTCAATCCAGTATCACTGGATGAAAAAATTATGCATGAAGAATATGTGCTCAGAGTGTTTTTATCTGTGGACTATCCATAGTGGACGACCAATGGCTGGTTGTTTGACTACTCAGTACTAAAAGTAAAAATTAAGAAAACCTAAAAGTCCAAGGTACTTATCGCCATTTAAAGTCACAGATAAAATACAAGTATATCAAAGATAAATAAAGATTATTTCACACAAAATATTTCATCGCCAGCAATAGTAGAAAGTTGTCTGGCACTAATATATGTACAGGGTTTAGCTAGAAGCAAAAATTTCAAGGAGTCTTCTTCATTCAATTTTGAAAAGAAAATATTTTTTACACTTTGGGTAAAATGTCAACAATTAAGAGGATAAGTGACATCAAAGATTGGGTTTTTTTTTCGATGTTTCTAACCTATCTTTGTTTTGATACAAGTTAATATAATTATTGAAACTGTGCATAAATTTGAAAAAGATTTTTTTTGCTAAGTTTTAATTTTTTTTTTCACTTTTACCAAAGTGAAAGACTTTTTAATATTCAATATAAATTACTTTCACGACAATCTAATATTTTACAAAAGAAAACTCAAAAATATTGAAAACGAGTGTAAAATTTGGTATTGCTTATCTCCTTAACTGTTGACATTTCACCCAAGGTGCAAAGAATATTTTCTATTGAAAACCGCTGAAACGAAGATTTTACTACTAGCTATGAGACACCCTGTATATTGACGCTGACTGAAGAGGGGTTAAAATTGTCGTTTACCTGATTATCTGATTCAAGTTCTTCTTGACTTCTTTGGAGATCTGAATCGTGAGCAAATGTACAATTATGTCCAAAGTGACATCGTCCTTTTCTGTAATTCCAGCATATTTTTTTTCCATTTATCATCTCCACTTTGTCTTTTGTTGGTACCTAAACATTCAAAGCCTATGTACTTCACGATATTAAAATAAAAGAGAGTTTGTGTTTGCGAGATTATTAATTGCGCTCGCAATGAAACTAATACGTTTATACAACCATATTAAATATGGATGTTGAAAATAAATTACAAGCTGGTAAAAATAATTATTGACAAATGTTAATACTACTCCAATTTTAATTAATCTCTTTTTTTAGCCTTTTAGTTTTTTATCTCTTTTATTATTCATTTTTAAATCAGTCTTATAACACCAATTGGAAGCCGTTAGATTGCGTGTACAATAAGATTGTGTGTACAATAAAAACCAGCCCAACGTAAGCGTAACTGCATTTCACCAATTAAAGTTAACATTATTATTATTATGAGGCTAATATTATTTATGCCGGGGATATATTTGGTTCGCGAAAGATGCGCTGAGTCGTGTTTTTGATATTAAATCTTTTTTTTTTCTCGGAGTTGTTGATTTATTGGAGAAGTCATAAACATTTATTCGACATTTCTATGACGTACATGGGTTAGAAAATAATTAAGAGAGTCGACAATGGACCAATTGTTACAAAATGTAATTCTTGTATTTAACTAAAAAAAGTTGCTGTATTCAACACCCCAACAGTTTTTGGGTAGTTCCATCTTGAGCAAAATGCAAGATGGTTGTTTTAAAATGGTTTTTGATTCACTCAGAGTACATTTAAAAAATTATAATTCGTAATCCGTTGATTAAAATTTGCTCAAACACTTAAAGCTTGGACCACGGAGGACTGAAAAATGGTCCTCTGGATAGATGAGTACAAATTTATAATTTTTGGAACTAATCGCCACTAATTCATTCGCATGTGCCCTGGAGAATAATATAAAGAACAGTATTTGGCTGCAACACAGTTAAGCACGGGGGAGGTTCATTCAATAAAGGTTTGGGGGTTTTATTCGGCGAATGTGGCTGGACCCTTGGTCAAGATTCATGAAAGACTGAAGGCAGATGGCTTTTCCAGATGAATGAAAATATTAACCAGGCCCATGACGTATATATTTATTTTTTATTTATCTTCTTCATCTTCATCTTGTTACATATATATTATTATATTATATACGTCTATACAACCTCCTAAATGCACGACTTAAGCACGGACCGGGTTAGGGCAGTATGCTTTTCCATCCGGACACCATTTGATTGAAAAAAACATCTTACAGCAGGACAATAACCCTAAGCCCACGTTAAAAATTATAAAACAAAATTGGGAAGATTTGCTATGGTCCTTGTTCGATTGACAGTGTTTGGACAGTCAAAAAACAGAAAAACGCCCAACAAATAAGGAATATCTGTGGAAAGTGCAAGAAGAATGGACAAGAAGGCTCAAAGAATTCATTAAAAAACAAATTGCAGAGCGCCAACATGCATTGCAGAAACGGTGCGCACTAGGAGAGAGGCACACCAAATATGAAGTTTTAATTTTCTTTTAAATGTAATTGCTTATAAGTTTATTGATTTATATTAAACGTAAATGTGACCAAATTATGACATTTTTATTTTTTTAAATAACATTTTTTATTGATTAGTTATCAACATTTATTCAAAGAATAATAGACTGTTTGAAAACTTGTATAGGTTAAGGTCTTTCCATTTAAGAAAGACAATCGAATTATCATGTGTAAGCCGTGCATATGAAGCACATTGTTTCGTCATGTTTGTGTTGGCTCTCCTCAAAACATTTTAATGTATTTTGCAACATTGTCACATCCCACAGCCTTGCCATTCTTCATATGCTTTAACGTTCTTTTAATCTCTCCCACAGTTATTTCACTCACACTACTGCCGTTGTTCATATATCCAATATAGACATCTCAATTTTTAAGGCATTTTATTTGCGTATCCAGTGAAATCCACAAATAGAGGAAATTTTATGTGCGGAAAACTTCTACATGGAAAGGGGTGGCTATGTCAACTTTTTATCATTAATAAATTTCATTAAAATCCATTCATAAAAGGAAATTATTGAAATGATACTTGACTGTTTACAAATCATACAGACACCACTATAAGCAGAAAAGCAAATGTAATGTTCAATGACAGAAAAGATTAACCCATTCCGCACCCAAGTCATGCATTCAAGACACGCTTCATTATGTATACACAATAGGTTAAGGAATTCACAAGAAAATAAGTAAATTCTTTTGTTTTTCTAAATTCTAACAAAAAAGACAATGTAAATATCCTAATATTTGGGTGAAAAAAGCTGGGAGCGAAAAAGTGAATAGTTTAGTATCATGCAGGGAACCAAAAATTTGATATAACGAGTGGGATGAAGTACGCTTCACTCTACTATCTAATAACTTCAATTGATCTTTTTATCACCTCTAGAAATTTGCTAAATCTAAAGATTTCTAAATGTTTGCTAGGCTAGGCTGTGTAAGAAATGTGGACATGTTGCCATTTTTGGATGGTAGGGAATATCTAATGTAAAGTCAACCTGTACCATTTTGACGTGTTTTTCCAAAATAGCCTTTTTTGCATTTTCCGCTTCGACAAAGGGATTCGAGAACACAGAATTTTTGGAGGATGATCCATCGAAATCAGGTTTGGGTAGTTTTATAGACAGAGACTCGCATTTACTGAAAAAATATTAATTTTTAAGTATATATAATAAATCCATATTTCAAGAGTGAATGCTATTATATAAAAATATTTTTTGTAAGTTAAGTTACGTTTCTTCAGTGACAATCTCTTCATCAGATTTTTCAGAATCAGATGCGCTCGACGACGATGTTCCGTAATCTGCAACTAGCGAATTCATTGCTTTCTAGCTTTTTTTTCAATGATCATATCACAGTTGATGACGTCAAACTAAAAATGTTTATGACAATGCATGAAATATTTAAATAATTCATTTGTCAAAAAAATTGTATTCACTCCATCCACAAACTGACTAACTTTATGAATACATACATCTACCTTCAGCACAAAACTTGACAGTCATAATTCCATAGATAATTCTTCACACGTTCACACCATAGATAACATAATATAATGTTCACACACTTTCAATTTGAATTTTAATTCCAAATTCTACTGCATGTGAAACGAAAAAAATTTAATCAGGGAATTATATTATACAGGGTATGGTTGTATCACGAAAGATTATATAAGGTGTTTCATAGCTAGTAGCAAAACCTTCGGGGGAATATTCCTCATTAAATTTTGAATAGAAAATATTCTTTTACACTTTGGGTGAAGTATCTACGATTACGGAGATGAGCGATATCAAAATTTGCTTTTTTTTCAATATGTTTGATTTATTTTCTGCAAAAGGTTGAACTAGTAGTTGAACTATCACTGCAATAATTTATATGAAATATTTCAAATTCATTCGCTTCAATACGAGTCAAATAAAATTACAAAAATCTCGTAAAAATATTTTTTTCTGTAAGGTTTTAATCATTTTATTTCACTTGTACCAAAGCAAATCAATTTTTAATATTTTGTATGTAACTTACTGTAGTGAAAGTCAAATATTTTACAGGAAATAAGTCAGAAATATTTTTAAAAAATTGCAATCTTTAATGCCGCTTATCTCCGTAACTGTCATTTCACCAAAAGAATATTTTCTATTTAAAATTGAATGAGGAAGACTCCCCCGAAGTTTTTGCAACTGACTACGAGACAACCTGTATATATTTAGTGAAGGTTTGGAGTTCGTTGGAATGAAAGAGCGATTGGTTGATAATGTTTTTTTATCAACTGGAGATATGCTCCGGGAACAAGTGAATATGTACAGGTTACACCTATATATAAATAAGAAACAAAGAAATAAATGACGCGCTCAGGTCCGCTATATGTTATGGCAGACACTTGTGTAGTGTCGCCCGGATCCCTAGCTCGACCGCTTTGTTCCAGTATGTTCATGGGTGCGGTAGTTTAATTATAATAATGCAAACAAATCACTGGGTTGGCCGAGTTGGCCAATGTGGTAAACATGTAGTAAACACCCTAGGCCCTATGATATCAAATAAAGGAGGGTGTAAGGCGTTCATAATGTTCAAGACGTTCAGAAGAAAGAGAAACGCCATGAAATAAACTATAATAGATGATTTAAGAAAACAAAATAATAACAGGATTTCTTGTTCCTCCAAATTTTCTCACTGATGATGAAATGAAAACATTTTTGAAAACGCATAAATACATAATCTGTTCATGTTTCATGCATATTTCTTCTTGAAGTTTCTAACTTCTAGTTTAGTTAACTTCTGTTCTTGTTACATTCATTTAACGCGCTTAAATACTTTGAATACATCAGAAGGCATATAAATAACATGGAAGAATTTATAATTCAAGAAAGAGTAGATGTATGGTAGTGAGATCTCAATTTTTTGTTTATTTAAGTATTTACTCCTAAAAGTCTTCAGTTAAATAAGTCCACAGAAAAAAATATGAATAAAAATAACAAAAAAATTGAGCGAGTCTTAGGGGGCACCCGTAAACTATGTTAATCAGAATACTATGCTGGCCTATGCTGAGCCACGCGAGGGGAGGGGGGGGTCAGAGTCGAGCTACGTAATTTTTTCATTTGTTTTATTTGGCACAATTAAAACGGGACAGAATGTGACAGATAAATCTGCGCAGATCGGTTTGCCCGATAAGTGGTAGCGATACATCGTTACGTGTGTAGCAGGCTAAGAACTTGATACGCCCAAGCCGACTGTAGGGTAGATCAATAAAGAAGACATAATTGTATTTTAAAAAGACTCCTTGGCTGTAATTGAGAAAGATATTTTCCCACTCATTGACAACTTGCAAGAGTGGATAGTGTCACAATTGTGTGTTTGCTAGTGTGACAGAATTTTCATAATAATTACAAATAAATATATAAAACAAATATCATTTCTTTGTATATATTTAAAAAATATATATATTGTATTTTTTGTCCTTAGTAATTACAAAAATGTCTTGTCCATTTTAAATCCAAGTATTTGAAAATAGTTGTGGTAAGAAAAAACAGCACAAAATGTCTTCTGGATTAAAATAAGAATAAACTACGTTCCACTCGGAAGGGGGGGGGGTTCAAAGCAAAAGCCACTTTTGGGCTACGTGGGAGGGAGGGGTTCAAAAGAGTTCAAAATGGAACCACGTAGTTTATGGACGCTCCCTTACAGTAGCCACAAATGATGTGTAAATATCAGAAAATTACGCAATTTTTCAAAAACATTGAGAATAACATGAAATTCTTAAATCGTAATTCAATAATCAGTTCAAATTTTCAATACAATAGCCAACCACTCACCAGATTTTGAATTGAGCATCTTTATGATTAGTACTCGATTTAAGATGGTTAACAATACATTATTTATTAGCCGTACACCCGTGGAAAATACGGAGGAGGCGTAAATTAATGGTTTGCATCTTGCCGAAGCCCTGCTCTTACAATGTGTGGTATAGTACATTTTTCACGGGCTAGGGAGAAGTGGTGGTGGCTATATCGTTAAGTTGCCGCGTTTCCATCATCGCATCCGAGGTTCGAGTTTTTCTCCAGCAGTGTAATTTTGTTTTTAGCTGTGCATTCTAGGGAGTTACGGGACAGACAAACAGAAATTATATTTAGATACATATTACTGGAACACTAATTTCAAGTATGTTTCCAGGTCTCGCATTCTCGTTACATGCTGCTTCCCGCTACACGAATCCCCGGTACAATGCACACGCTGGACGTGCGTAACTTCTGTTTCAATAAAAAATTTATCTTCAAGCCAACAGAAGATAACTTGAAAAACTTTCTTAAAAAACAACGCAAACATTCGTGAACTCGCATGTAAATAGAATCTGACAGCTGACAAGAAATCAATATGGCGTCGTTATTGAGACGTTGATCTTTTCAAAAAACGTGTGCATTTTAAAAAAGTCAAAATACCTACCCACTTTAACGTTTTATCTGGTATCGCATTTCCGCTACATGTTCCGCTGCTATATGTTCAACTACACGCTGCTTACGCAACTTCCGTTAAAATAAAAAATTTCCCTGATTGCGCCAAATGAATTCCATAAAAATCAATTACAATTCTTTACCATCAAAATCAAAACACACACATGCTGGGACAACAGGTATACGAAACTAGAGCTCAAGTACAAGACAGCACCCAGAAATATCTCAAATTAGGACTGCTTTTGGACAGAAGCAACATACATATCTTGCACCAAAACTGTACCATAAACTAAAATCAAACTTGTAGAATTTGCAAACCTTAAAAAAAGTAAAATTTAAACAAATTATAACATACAAAATATATAGACAGGAGCTGACAGAAATATTCTAACACTAGCTGTTCGTACCTGGAATTGTACGGGTTAATGATTAAGTTATAAATGAGTTTGTGGGGGAAAACAAAGGTTCCATTGTTTTGCAAAGCCTCTAACAAAGCCAATGTTTCCATTTAATCAATGATGGGATGGATTGGATGTGCAGGAGGGAAATGTGGCCTATGTTACCCACTGGGTCCAAAAGAATAAGTTTTCAAAATTTTGGTCAGATCGGTCAAACGGTATAAATTTGTACAGAATATATATTAGAGGAGGAAGTGAGGTAGAGGGAGAGGGGTGAAATGTAACCTATATTACCCGCTGGGTCCTGAAGAATAAGTACGAAAAATTTGGGTCAGATCGGTTAAACGGTTTAGATTTGCAAAGAAAATATATCAGGGGGAGGGGAATGGTACAAGGGGAGGGGGGAAACCCTTTGTTACCCGACGAGTCCTAAAGCATAAGTATGCAAAATTTGATTCGAATCGGACAAATGGTGTAGATTTTTATAAAGAACAGACACACAGACATTGAGTTTTATAGGTATAGATAAACTTTAATTGAAGTTTGCTTTATACAAGTGATGCAACGAATACTACTTTCACGAATACGAATATCAAGGCTACTATTCGGCGAATACGAATACGAATAATTCGACAAGCTTATAAATAATACACCACTGTTCTTTTTTAACTAAGAGATTTAATAATTAAAATATACCACCGGAAAATTTTTGTTTAAAAAGCACAACGTTTCTTTTATTCGTTTGTACATTCCCACCCGTCGAAATTAAATATCACCTTTTCACGCTTACGAGAGGTCATTTACTAGATTTAATTTGAAATTATTTTATAAGAGTTAACACTTTTACAAACAACGGAAATAAAATTGAACGAACAATACGCATTACAAAACAAAAACTGGATGAAATGAGCACCTAACTTCATTAATTTCCCAACGAAACTAGATGAAAGAACTCATGTTATGCTGTGAAATAAGTAACAATTGACAACTTGAGAACTCAACAAATCCATTCATTCAATGTTAGAGGAATCGTCGATAATAGAGTGCGTAGGTGTGTACATACATGTTACGGATACATGGTGCACAGCCAAACCGTAATTTGCGTTGCGTTCAGATATAAATAGTTTGTTTTTAAATATTCGTGATAATATTCGGTAAATATCTACTATTTGGTGAATACGAATATACGTATTCGTATTCGTTGCATCACTACTTTATACTATACTACCTGTTCGTACCCGGCGTGGCACGGGTTAAGGATTAAGTTGAAAATAAATTTGTGAGGGTACACAAAGGTTCGATTCGAACGGTATAGATTTGCATCGAATATATATCGGGGGAAGGGAAAGGGTAAAAGAATAGGGGGGAAATGTCATCTATATTACCCGCTGAGTCCTAAAGAATAAGTTTCCAAATTTTGAATCCGGTTGGTCAAACAGTACAGATTTGCATCGAAAATATGTCAGGGGGAGGGAGGGGGTAAAAGAATAGGGGTAAATGTCGCCTATGTTACCTACCGAGTCTTCAAGAATAAGTTTCCAAATTTTGAGTCCGATCGGTCAAACGGTACAGATTTTCATCGAAAATATATCAGCGGAGGGGAAGGGTTAAAAGAATAGGGAGAAAATGTCGCTTTTGTTACCCGCCGGATCCTAAAGCATAAGTATGCAAAGTTTGAATCGAATCGGATAAACGGTATAGATTTGTACAGAGAACAGACAGACAGACATTGACTTTTATAGGTGTAGATATCGAAATTTTTTGAATAAGCAGTCAAAAAGAGACTAAATTTAATCACAAAAGTCAATTCTACAAAAATGAGAATCATTTCGGTTTCACCGGGGGAATATGTATACAAGGCGCAACCGCAAAACATGCACCATTATACAAAGTAAATTGAACAAATCAAGTAATTGCATAGGTATTTTCATCGATTCAAAGAAATTACTCGACAGTATCTCTCATGAACAACTCGTACCAGAACCAAAAGAAAACGGGATTGACCACACAGCCCCAAACGGGTAAAAAGTCACTCAACGAACAAAATAGTCAAATCAAACGAATCTCTAATTAATTCACCAATATGTGAGTTTGGAGTCCCCCAACATACGATCCCCAAACCCCTACTATTTCTCACTTACGTAAACGGCATATTTCAACAAAAAATCAACGGGGAACTAGTATCCCACGCAGACGACACCGCACTGTTAACAAACTAACCTTCTCGGGCAAAAGTTCACGAATTGGCAAACGAGAATATTAATACAAAAAAATCGTGGCCTAAAACAACCTTCTTACATTCAACGTAAAAAAACATAGGTAGATTTCGTCTTTTTTTTAAAAAAAACCTAATAATAACCATAAAACTTTAATTCACGATGCAATATGTAACGTTTGCTGTATACAGCCTAACAATAATTGTACTTTAATTGATTCTTCATCGGAACTAAAATATGTATCTAGGTGTTTGTATTATTACCTTATAGAAGATGAAAATTATAAGTAGCTATATAAGATGTGGCATATTTATTGCAACTTGTACTTAAATTTATTGTAATCATCAATAATTTTTATTTCTGTGGGTAAATTATTAAAGTTGAGTAAACCTCTGTATAAAAAACCGTTTTGAAAATATGTGGTACTTAATTTAGGAGATTTTATATTATTCTCATATCTACTTAAGTGACATGTGTGTAAATTATTAATCTTCTTTTCTTTAAATTTTTGTAATATCGAATATTTCTTATTAATATATGTCTACTGTATTAACATTAAATATGTTAAATATTAGGTCCTTACATATGAAATTGGCGTTTAGTATGGGAGGAACATAAAGCCGATTTTTTTTTATTATAATATATTTATTTAATCAAAATATGTACCATTGCTATCTACGCACTTTTGCCATCTCATAGGTAGTTCATCGATCCCTTTACTAAAAAAACCATTCGGACGGGAATCAATAAAATCTTTGAAGGCGGTTTGGACTGCCCCATCGGAGTTGAATTTTTTCCTTTGCAAGAAGTTATACAAATTTCGAAAAAAATGGTAATCTGTTGGGGCAAGGTCCGGAGAGTACGGTGGATGTCTTAGACATTCCAATTGAAGCTTCTCTAATTTGGTAGCCGTCTGTTGTGCAGTGTGTGGTCTAGCGTTATCATGAAGCAGCAGTGGCCTAGAGCGATTAACCAGCCTCGGTTGTTTAGCAGCTAGCTTTTCCATCATGGTTTGCAGTTGCTGACAATAGACATCTGCCGTAATCGTCTGGCCAGATTTAAGAAAGCTGTAGTGAACGACACCAGCACTAGTCCACCAAACGCTCACAAGTAACTTTTTTGGAGTCAATTTTCGCTTGGGGCATGGTTTGGCTGGTTCGGCAGGGTTTAGCCATTGCGATGAGCGCTTCCGATTATCGTACAGGATCCACTTTTCATCAGAGGTAATGATTCGATTTAAAATCCCTTCATTATTGTGCCGGTTGAGTAATGCAACGCAGCAGTCAACGCGCGTTTGTTGATTTGCTTCACTCAATTCGTGAGGTACCCACCTTTCAAGCTTTTTCACCTTACCAATTTGCTTACAAATACATGAGTAAATAGCTGTATAAATTTGGATTTGGAATTCCTAACCAAAGAGAAGATATTTGATATCAAATTTGCCAGTACGGCAAAACGCCAATTTCATATGTAAGGACCTAATATTTAACTGTAAATGCTTACGGATATTTTATACGAACCATATGTTTTTCCGAGAAACTGTTCTCGACGTTTCATTGAATACGACTTCAACGAAACGTCGAGAACAGTTTCTCGGATAAACATACGGTTCTTATAAAATATCCGTAACCATTTATAGTTAAATATGTCTAACGACCGTAATAATAACCTTCACTCTTTACTTTTTAATGTTAAATATTATTTCTGTTCTGAATTTTTGGGTTTTAATAATAATTTTGATAATTAGTCTTTGGAATATCCTTACGGGATTCATTGTAATCGTATATAATCCTCCCCATCCAATAATACCATATCGCAGCAAGGATTGTACAGTTGTACAGTTGCATAATATACCATTTTTAAATTATTAGTTATTACATTTACTAGGTAAAGAGTTATGTACTGAATGTTAACTCTTGATTAATGAAAAACACGATAATTTTAATGTATTTCGCATTATTTACAGATAATATTTTTTCGACTATTTAGTAGCAATTTTACTAATAAGATAAAAAATATTTTTTTATCAAAACAATTCGAATTTGAAAAACATTATAAAACAATTCGATTGAAATACTATTTTATAATATTATAAAAAAAACTATTTTTTTCCTACAAAAATTGTAATTTAATTAACTAATTTATGATGGGGTAGTTAGTTTTTAAGTTACCTTCTTTTGGCGCATTTAGGGTAAATTTTTTATCGGAACGGAATTTGCACAGTATTGTAGCGGGGTATGTCATTAAATTGCAAGACCGTGAAATCCATTTTTAAATAATGTTCAGTAATATCTAAATATAATAATTTCGTTCAAATTTGAAAGAAAATCGAAGAAAAGAAATTACACGATTGGAAAAAATTCGAATCGCGGATGCGCGGACGGCTTCTTCTGATTCTTTCTAGCCCGTCAAAAATATACTATAAGAGCAGGGATTATTTAAGATGCGTATTATCAATTTAAGAATGTATTGGTTTGCCTCAATTATTTTATATATTCGAGGATACATTTCAGTAAGTGTGAATTTTAATTATTTTCATGAAAGTCGATAAAAAAATCTAGAATGATCAATGTAAATTTTTACAACTCAATAATTTGAGCGTCATGAATATATAATTATGTGTTTATTTTAGTTTTTTATTATTATGTTTAACTTCTATCGCACGTCCGAGCACAAACGCGATTTTTTGTTGTTGTAATAGCTTTTTGTGAGCGAATAATGAGAAAATAATGGTAAGAAAGATATACGACACAAAAATTGGCGGCTTTAGAAAGATAGGGCTACCGCGAAAGATATGGCATGATCAGATTAACCAGATACTGTAAGATAGTCCTGTTATGCATGAGCTTGCATGCGAAAGCGTATGAATGTGGATATGGCGAGAGTTGTGTGTCAATAGAGAAAAGTGTGGTGCTCAAACCTCTCCGTCTACACCCGCGGAGAAACAGTGTAATGATTTTCATCTAAAATACATAACGGATAATCAATGTATTTAAAAGTCAATAACTTAAAAAAATACAAGTTAATGATTCCAAAAAATCAATTAACATAAAAGATATGCGTACTTTTAATGTACTGTATAAGTTTGCCTGTAGACTCAGTTTTTAGGCTCCTCATATTGTCCTTCAAATATTTTCCCATTCAAAAATGAAAATCCTTCGAAAAATAATGAGCGAAGAAAGAATTATATACATGTGCACTAGTCGGAAAGGCTGGGATTTTATCCTCTCTGCAATCTTCTATGGAGTATGATAAGACGGAATGTTTATCGTGACCAGATTCGATATTTGAGGAGATAAATACAGCAATAAGATTAATCATTGCGTGAATAATTTTATTATATCAATTGTTCCTTAAAAGTAGGGAATTTATGTGCTTATGGTAATATTATTATAGGTACTCGCAATAAATGTTTAGATTTTTATTGTTGGTACCACCGGTGACTCCATTTGTGCGCGAAGCTACCCGTGTCGGTGGGTTTTGATGTCTTTTATATTTTAGTTTTATGAAAAAAAAAAGTATCAATAGTTAAGTGAAAAAAAATCGAACGTTTCATTGGAATTTTTGGTTGTGATTAGTAATGGCATCCGACGACGAAGTTGATGAATCGTTCGCAGGTAATTCGCAAAATAAAAAATCACAGTAGCATGTCATAGGCCAAGCCGAATAGCGGTATCATGTGTTTACTTCCGATATCGGCAATTAAAAATTACAACTTATTACTTACCCCCAAACAACCCTTCGGGGTCTGTCCATTTATGCATTTATTTCAGTTATACGGTATGTCATTTGTTGTTTTTATTTCTATTGTAATTTAGGTGATGCATAAATACCTCTAAATAATGTTTTGACAGAATAGACCATGCACATACCCTTCATTACTTCCTTAACAAAATGGACGCCGACAAACAAAGAGATTAGCAATGATAACCACGAATTGCAATTGCCGCCAATCGCAAATGCGGTTCTAACCTCGAAAGGCGTCGCTTTTACAGAAATTGTGTTTTGATATTTCTCAGCACCCACGAATTTTAAAAATTTATCATTTATATTTTTTTAGGTGAAGATGAAGTGGAAGACGGTGATGGTCAGCCTGATAATTCTGGAGACTCTGATGATGGACCACCAAAGGTATTTTATATGAACACTTAAGAAATATATTTAATTTATAATTCAGTTAACATGAAAACTTGAAAGCATCAGCATCTTATTTAGTTTGGAGAAGAGGAAGGAACATGAATATATAATTTCTTAATTATCAAAATAAGACAACTTTGTTTTAAACCGCTCGAGATACTGTTTAATGTCAACCTAATAGTTTCAAAACAACGTCTGTTCCTTCGTCGGGGTAGTACAAAACCATAGTTATTTTATTTTCATTGTTAAATTGTCTAACCAAAAAGTTAATGCTTGTACTCAAAAAGTCAGATTTACAAATATACATAATTTCTTGTCTACTAACAGTTAATCTTTTACGTTATGCTTACTCCCCAAATAAATGTTATTGTATCATAGAAAAAATATTTCAGATTGTAGAATCTTTACACTTGACAATTCAAATTGTGATTCATTATTTGCATTAACTGCATTTCAATATTTTCATTTTAAGTTTTCTCAGCTCTCTTAGTTGGCGCATTCCACGATCCAGTGTGTCTAATACTTCATGTATTGTATAATATATACTAATATCATCGTTTAGCACCGAGTTGGAATCATCAACCATTTTCATACATAGTCTGTCACAGAATAAGTAATTTTTAACTCGGTTTACTGTATTAAATATGTGAGCCCTGATATATATTAATTATGTTATATTTGTCTTAAGTAATGTGTACACAATTTGAATAGTTTGAATTGGTAACTCGAATTTTAAATTGCAAATGAAATAGATTGCGTTAATTTTTTTTCACCCAAGTTTATTTTTCAATAGGAAGAAGAGGATTATTCTCCAGAAGACAGCCGGAAGAAGAAAAAAGGAAAAAAAAGGAAGGCAAGAGGGGATGACAAGAAGGGCAGAAAGAAAAAGAAAAAACGCAAGAATGAAAGTGAAGAGGTATGTTATTTTTTTTACATTCTTACAATTAGTGCGATTCCAAAATTTACCATTGCTGGCTGCCTGTCACTGCGTTGTGTAAGCATTATCCATTTGGGTTTTCTTTTTTACTCCTTTCTTTTAGATAATGTAGCCTCCAAAATACAACAGATTCCATTATTTGGAGCAGTAGGGAAAAAATTTCCTGGATAATCTTTGCAAAAAAAATTTGGTAAATAATTACACATACCCAACTTTTTGAAAAATAAAAAAAATATATAGCTGCACGACTCCAAAATATTGAACTTATAAAAAGGAGAATAAAATAGAAAAATAATTAGCAACACTAAAAATTAAAATTTTTTAAAACAGGGCGTTTGTTTGTTACGTGATAACACTGTTGCAAAATTTATATACAACTCTTAATTATTAAAATCACGCACAGTTATAATGAACGAAAATACAATATTAAGTGTATAAAAAAAGAATAAACAATTAACCCCCCCTGGGCCGCCGACGCACATATCCGACAGGCACAAAATAATTTATTTATCGACGGCCGCGTATCGAATTTGAAAAACGTAATTTTTTCCCAATAGAGAAATCCTGTTGTGACCTGTCGTTCCATTTTCAACTCAAAAACATCACCGATTATATTTTAAATCAACAATCAAAACGGAAGTTTTTCTGCCGTCAAAATCGTATAGAGAAGTTGTAGATGTCGCCCCGATCGCGTGTTGTGCAATCGAAATTCAAATATTCCATCGTCAAGGTCACGCGCAATGTGCGCGGGAAATACGATTTATTTTTTTCGATTTTCGATTTATTTGTACACGTATATACAAATATATACGATATGTTTTGCGATATTTGTCAGTTTTTGTTGGTTTATGATTCAATTGAATACTAATAGTGATTTATTAACAAAAATACACGCAATTTTGTTGCGTTTATTTGAAATATGTGTGTGTGTGAAAGTGTATCATATTTATGTGTTATGAGTGCGATGTCCCGTCGTGTGCCGTGCCGTGCAACAAAATATATCACACAGAAGAAGATTATTATTATTAATAGTAGTGTTGTCTCTAATAAACACATAAAAAAATTATTATTATTTTTCAGAAAATTTTGCGCTGGCAACATTATGGAAATTCAAAAAAAGATTATTTTTTTTACTTAAATGATAAAAAAATCATTGCGTTTCGACACTTATGATAAAATAATATGAATGTGTGTGTTTTTTTTTTAATATACGCATGTTTTCATGGTTTTTTCGTAAAAAGAAAAATCACAAAAAATTCCGAAAATTGACGGCCCACAACAAGTTAAATAAGTCTTAAGTACGCTACTTTGGAGATTCACAGCATGACCGCCCCCTCTTGTGTTAAGATAAATACGCTATTGACAGGGATTCCTGAATTTTCCTGACTTGGGATGTTCTCAATTCTGCGTGTTCATAATTTCACTAATTTAATATTTTATTTATGTAATACACTAAAACCCCGTTAATTCGAAATTCACCATAATTTGATTTATTCGTAATGTTAAACATAGCATAACTATTATTAAACATAATTTTTCAAACTCACAATTTACAAAATGTTGATTTCATAGTAGATTAACCCCGATGAATTCAAAAACCCCGGTGAATCGTAATTCGAAATAAGTTTTAGCTCTTGTGCTATAAATCAATACATTTTAGTTCTTTTTAAGTAGGTAATTAATTTTTTTTAAATTTGGCAAAATCGAAAGAAGTATTTCGATTGCAAGTAAGAGTAAGAAGTATGTCAATATCAGGTACTGTAGTAATGGAAATGAAACGATCTTTGTATTAGCATAATAAATATTTCATTTTTGAAATGATTCCTTGAAATATGCAAAAATACAGATGTTTTTCACAAAATTAATGGCTTTTTTCATGCAAAATAATATAGATCTGAATATAATATAATACTTGTGAACATAGTCGCGGTTAGGATTTTGTCTCATGATGTGCCATAACCCCTGTAGTCCAGTGGGCATGACACTGGCTTCTCATACCGGAGGTTCCAGACTTGATTCTTGGTGAGGTCTCAATACATCTATGTGATTTTCTTAAGCCTGGGTGTTATCATTATCGCTACAGTAATTGGGCTTCACGGCCTGTTGTTGTGTTAAAAACAATAAAAAGAAAATAATCTCATTCATCCCACATTTAAATTTTATTTTTTCAATTTGTAATGTGTGAAAATATAATGGTGTTGGTCAAACCGTTATTTTAACTGGTTAATAATACTGTTATTTGAGATTTGTATCCATCTAATTGTGTTGATGATTGGTAACTGGGATATAACTGTTGTGTAGTACCGATAAACCGGTTAAAATACCAAACTTAAACTATAATCCAATGTCGCTTCTAAAGATGTGTATGTTTTCAATATATTTTGATTAATTTTTATAATAGGGTCATTCCGTGTAAAATCACATATAGATCGATTTTAGGGTCATGGCACTTCAAGGGTTGTGTTGTGTGTTAATATCAGCTGAAAACAAATCTTCAGATAAAAACCTGATGTCGTCATCAGACAATTCTAAATGGTTGTGAAAACACGAGAATATTATCACGGGACATGGCTAGGAGGGGCAAATGAAAACATCCAAATTTAATTACCGATTTATTAATTATTTTAACAAATTCACTGGACACGAATTCAATTTAACCCTTTTAGTGCCACACATATTTTGTCAAAATATGCTGAAAATGCCAGTAAAAAAGTGCATTTTCATAGATAATTTATATGAACAGAAAAAACATTTAGCATTTCCGTTACAATACACTAATTTTCATAATTTTTTCAACATTCTCTTCAGAAGGTTTCAAACTATGATAATAAAAACACAGAAATTGAATAATACATATTTATTGACAAGAAAATATATTAAAAATGTACAAGATTTATTTGCAAGAATTGCGTATTTGATTGTCATATTTCCAAGGTCATCCTCGCTATTGCTGCTGTCACTAATAACATGCAACCTCCGATTGGCAGGAACCACAATATCACTTCCGCTATCGCTCTCATAATCACTAACGCAGTTTTCAAATTGTTCTGTTATTTCAACATCCATATCTGAACTTCCACTTGTGTTCGACATTTTGAAATCAAATTTAGGATTATAAAAATAAATTATAATAACGGTGTTTATAGAAAAAAGTTTGATTGAAAAAAGTTAGAATGCAATTAAATTAATAAAAATATGAATGCGAGAACACGACCGCCACCGATGCGCGCCAAAAGTGAACTGTCGAAACGAGCGCTATCGCGCCGGTGGCATTTTTCGCACACCTTACCTAGGAGCGCCACAGCGCTTTTCGGCACTAAGGGTTAAACATTATTTTTTAATTCACACTATTTCTCAATTAATCACTCGTCTGTGAAACACTTTTTTTTATCAAATATTCCGTTCAATAATCGGACAATATCTGTCGCTTTGAATTAATCTGAGCATTGTTAATTCTGTGGTCACTGGTGTTTTATCACTGGCTAAGTTGCGTCGGTCAAACGTCAAAACAAACATGAAGCGCTGCGGCACCGGTTCCGCCTTTTTATACGAAACATTGATTTTTCGAGCCTCCAATATTATTTTACACCATTCTGGTGTTTGTTCCTGTCACTTCTAGACGTCTCCCAAATGTAGATAATTCCAGAGTTCCAGAGGTTTCTATAGTTTCGTTGTCTTCGACATATTACGAGGGATTTGGATCGTACCTGATTTCTCTGAATTCTATTTTCATGTTACAATACAAATTATTTAATTTATAATTTTCGGCGAATATCAGCATGCAACACATCCTTGAAGTGCTATGATCAAAAAATCAATCTGTGGGTTTGGCTGCTTGACCATTTCAGATTTTTTTTCAAATTTTACTATACGTAATCCCATATCTGTGAAGCTCAATATAATTTTAATTTGCCACCTATTTCATTTGGTACATTATCATGAATTTTGATGACCTTTTAAGGTGACTGGGAGTTGGAACAATAAGATGTTGTGTTATGACTATGGCTTGTAGAGTTTTCAGCTCTGAAGAATAATTTTTTTTTTTTTTAAATAGAGATGTGAACACGGAATACATGTCACATCAATATTCTTACTATTTTCAAACAAAGCTAAATGCTTGTGCTATGAAAATAGGACTAACTTGCTAGTCTGGAGTGAGGTTCGAACCCGAGACCTTTGGATCACGAAGATCCAAAGGTCCTAACCACAAGATCAACAAGCTACTCGAAATAAATATAAAGTCCGAGTCAGGGACTCCTTCCAGTCTCTTTCGGCATCAAAGTTTTAAAAATTAATATTTTTGCTGATTCAAATGAATCTGATTAATGTCGAATGTCAAATGGGGGACAGGATAAAAAATATATTTTATTCCCGAAGATATATGTACTAGTACTTAACAAAATCTTTGTTTCATTCTCTCTCTCATTTCATTCATTATGATACAAAAATAAAAAAAATATTTGTAATGGTCATGTGTGGGTATAAAAGCAAAAGCAGCAATATCCAAAAAATTTAATGCAGTCATCGAGGATTATTAGTTTAGAATGTACCGAATTCGTAATTTTGTAGGAAACATGATTTTGGAATGGATTGATACATAAAATCTAGTATTCAGTACATTTTAAATTAGTAATCCTCCGTGACTGCATTCAAAATATTTTAATTTTTTTTTTGGATATTGCTCCCTTTGCTTTTATACCCCATATTATACCACATATAACCTTTATTTCAAAATTAGGTGATTTCACATGGAGTGACTTAGTAATAACTTTTTTAAATTAATAATAATTTTTTTGGTCATGAAGTTAATTGATTTTTGCATAAATTTAATTAACTTTTATTATATTGATGAATTGTAGGAGAGCGAGTTTGGTGGCGAAGAGGGTGTGGAAGGCGGTGACAGTGACTATGCGCTGAGCGCTGTATCAAGTGGAAAGAAAAGGGGAGGCACCTCTAAAGGAAGAAGCAGCAGCAGTAGACCACCGGCAACACCATCAGATTCTACATCAGGTAACGTTCAATATTTTTTCAATCTTTTTAATATTTTTAGTTCCATCAATATTTTTGGTTGAAATTTTGCTTTTTGTAATTGAATCAATGATTATTAACCCATATGACCCGGTGGTTCAAAATAAAACACGGCCAAGCAGTGTGAGTCGTTTCACACCCAGTACCAAATTTTGGTATTTGAGTTGGTACATATTTTTGATTTTAAATAAATATGATTTAATGAAATGGCGCGATGTATCGCAAGCTTTTTGCTAGAAAATCTTAAGTTTTTGCAAAAATATAGCGTATAATATTAGGCATTACACTACTCGAATCCAATCATATTTACAAGATTACTTAGGATGGTCTCAAAAATAACACTGCCAAGGAGAAAAATAGAGATTTGACAGCAAGTAACATATTTGATCAATTTGAACTCTACTATAAATATTTTTTTTCTCAGGAATGCCAACGATTGAAGAAGTTTGCTCATCATTTGGCCTGACTGATGTCGATATTCAGTATTCTGATACAGATTTGGAGAACCTCACCACATACAAATTATTCCAACAACATGTTAGACCTATGCTTGTCAAAGAGAACCCCAAGGTGATGATATTTAAAATTATTTCCTTGAAGCTAAACTAATTCTTCATACAAATTATTCAATATTAATTATTAGATGGTCCATTCAAGCCGCACGGTGAGAATTGTGCAAAACATTTTGATGTTTATTATTAACACTATTACTGATTTAGTTAAAGAATCCTTACAATAGAGAGTTGTTCACAGTCATGAGATAAATTTCTATTTTTTTATTTATACTACATAATTAAATAAATATGAGTTTTTATTTTATCAATAATTTTTTTTTACACATTTAAATTTTGTTGATTTTCAGGTGCCAATGTCAAAGTTGATGATGTTGGTGGCGGCCAAGTGGCGTCAGTTTAGTGATCTTAACCCTCACCTGGGTGGGGGCAGCACCGGAGCGCCGGGCGGGGGATCCGAAGAGAATACTAATACATCTGTGTCTTCAGAATACACAAAGACACCTCGCAGTCGTAAGGAAAAGGATGCAAAGGTTAGTTAATTTTAGATTATTTGACATATTATTTGACAAACAAGTCAGCATCATAGCCCAGTGGTCATGACACTGATTTCTCACACAGTGAGTTCCGGGTTCGATTCTTAGGGAGGTCACAGTTAATCTATCTATAGTTAATCTATGCGATTTACTATTATCTTTATTACTACTATCTACAGTTAATCTATGCGATTTACTCAAACCTGGGTGTTTTGTGATGTGTTTCATTTCTGTAATTGGGCCTCTTGGTTTGTTGAAGCGTAAAAAAAATGAACCAGTTATTATCTAAAGCTTCATGCCATAAGCTGCCTTAACTATTTTATGAACAATGTACATAAGCAGAAGGCTCAGTGCTGGAATAGTACTGTGGCAAAGATTTACTTTAACCCGGCATGAATGAGGTGAGAAATTGTTATATCAGCTATGAGGTGGGTATGAGATATCCGAAACATTGTTGCCGAATTTTTGGTACAATAATTGTGTATCAAGTATTTTTACTTGGGATATTAATAATAGTATCTATTCAACAAGATGAGTAGATGAAATACTATGTTGTTGAAAAGAGTTTTTTATTATTAAATAGCAGTGTCCACATTTTATTTGAAAAAGTACAATTTTTGGTAGTTTAACATTTTTTGTAAAATTTTTTAACAAAATTATAAATTCTTTGGTTTATCAACATAACTATAGTGTTCTAATTATAAAAGTAAAAAAATATATGTAAATTACTATACCCCATAAACCTTCTGTCAACTCAAAAATGTAACACCAGCTACGAGGTCGGGTGTGATGTACCTGAGCCACATTTGGGCGCGTGTATCTCCCGTTGACGCTGGCGCGACACTAAACTCGACACTGCATCTCGACTCCCACTTCCTTGCCTGTGAAGACGAAATTTGCATGGCAACAATAACATTAACACTTTGACTGCTGAACGATTTTCTTCGACATCATCTTTGGTGCTAAAAATTTAGCCAATATTGAAAATTCTTAAGAGAATGATTTTTGATATAATTCATTCTCACTTACCCCCATAAACTCATTAGTTCTCTCCAGGCCGTGAGCACCGCCATAAACACACCACTGTTTTTTCAATGACAAATGTCATGTAGTGCGTTTACACTCACCCAACAATATATCTGGTCAATATTATTCACCAAAATAATTATTTTCCATAAATTATTTTTATTGCATATCTTATCTTATTCAGATATTTTACAATACATTCTCTGTAGTTACACATCTAAATTTCGTCTGTTGGGTTATTTTTTACATATATATTTTTCATATTTATTACATTCTTTCTTTTAACTTGTGGCGCCTGCTTGCTTGTTTTCTTGACGAAAAAACTCTGAATCGATTTTTAACCCTTTTCCCGTGATCCAATCGAGCTGAAACTTTGCAAGCAGACTCGTGGCGACGATCAAAAAGATCTATCAAATTTTCGTTAAAAAATAATAATAATTATAGTATAATTTTGGATTTTTAAAAATTTTAATGGTTTTTTCAAATTGGAATCATTGCAAAAGTTTGATTACTATTGCTTGCCCAACGTAACTTGGTGTGCGGCGAATTTTGAACTAAAACCCACCTCGCCCGCACCCGGCGGTAACCCCCTTTGAGCGCGAACTGTGTCATCTTGATCCCCAATATACACTGAATTATTATGTCCTAAACATCCTAAACAGTCCGGGATGGTGCAAGAACAATTGCCAATGAAGTATTAAAGTTTTGCGAAGCTGAAAAAGCGAATAATGGACCAATATTACCGTCTGACAGTTTGACAGACAGAACGGCCGTACTATAAAGTTTCTTTAGTGCTGCCCGACCAAATTTCTGTATTTAATACGACACCGGTCACCGGACATTCTGTACATTATGTATTGTGTAATAAATTTACACCCTGACAACTTCTGTTACGCGATGCCCTCCCTCGCAGGCCTAGTTATAGTGGTACGTCTATACCAACGGCGCCGGCGGCCCGATAACGTCACGGAATATTTAAAATTTGAATTACTCCGTCGGTAGGTATAATAGTTCTACGGTAGGTATAATACTTCACTACGAATTTCGAAAATTTATGACAGTTGGTTCACAGATGACAGCACACTTCGGTTTTTTGGGAAGAAATCAAATAATAAAGAGATATTTTAGAGATTTTTGACATAGATATTTGTCTAGACATGTTTCATTTTCAGTCAATCAATTATTACATGATGGTAAACTTAATTTACAAATAAAGGGAGTAAAATAAAAACTTGGTTTTTATGGGTTAGTTTTTTTTTAATCAACGTGATATAATTTTTATCAAAGGCGTAGGATTTTAGAATTAGTGATAAAAAACAAAAAATTATAGAAAATATAATTTTGACATTTCAAGCTGAAGCAGTTCATATCTCAAAATGTATGGAAACATAGTTCTAAACCATATCGTAAAAGTGGTGTGCAGTTTTACATAACACTGTTAATGTAAACAAATAATAAAAAGAAAAAAAATCTGGTTGGTCAGGCATTCAGGGTGAAAATAAAATGTATCTTTACATTTATAGTGTACATTTTTTTTCAAAATAATTTGCTTCATTTTCTTTTTATTCGGTTAGTGTCTTTAGTACAAAATCTAGGAAAGTGTAGTTTCATTAATAGCCAACGTCAGCTTGTTTGAATTATTCCTGCCTATAATTATTATAGCTTCTACTCTAGATCGCTTTTGTGAGAATGGTTGTTGTTTTTTTTTTATATGTAAGAAAATATTAATATCGGTAACAATTTTTATGAAAAAGTCTTGTGGAGCACCGCTGTTATCCTTTACTCCCTACACAGTAGACAGTGTCTCAATTCGAGAAGTTTGCAGTAAGTGTGCACAAATTATTCTTGAAAAATATTACACTATAAAGTTTGTTCTATACAAATATAAAAATTGTCTTTACTCTTAGAAGACTCTAACGTACGAATTGAAAAAAAAATCACTCAAAAAATCAAAAAAATTGCTATATTACGGAAAAGTTCTCATTACACAAAGAAAAGTGTTTTTCCGTAAAAATTGGAAAATATAATATTTGCATAAAAACATAACAACAAAAAAATATAAAAAAAACAACACGCGAAAATTCCTGTGTGAACGAACTTTATGTTCATAAACTGAAGGAATGCAAAAGTGAAAGAAAATGACTCAACTATACGACGTATTGTCTAGCACCAACCCTCAGTTATAGAACGCCGATAGGCATTTTCAGCACACAGTGAATGTTTTTGAGAATACCTATTAAGGCGTTTTCAGCACTGGACATGTTAAAAAATCTGCATTTAAAAACTTCTCGTGTATGACATACCCGATCTCACTCACGCCGGGTTAAAGAAATTTTATTGGCTTTCTTGTGTTAAGACCAAATTTTCTTTCAGGTTTTTAATATCTATACATATTTTACATTTTGTATGATGTAACAATAGTACATAACACATCTCACAAACCACAATCACAAAATTGTTGGACTTGGTTTAAGAGATCTTGTCACATCCTCCCTACTTACCAGACCTTTCACTCACCAAATCAATCACCATTTCAGACATTAATAATAACTATTAAATGCAATAAGACATTTCAAAATCAGGACGCTGTTATAAAAGCATTTGATGAATTCATAGAATTTAAAATTTTCCACATTTTCAGCAGTAATTCGTTGGGATAAGGGGCATCTCTCAATTAATAAATCTTTAATTTTTTGTAAGAAATATAATTTTTTCCAAAATATTCCTTTTTTATCTACCAATTCGGTCGTATCATACGGAACAAACAACCTTATTTATAAGGTCTTTTAATTGATTATATTATTTTACTGACTTGGCTAATAATGTTTTATGATTATACCGCTATAGAATGATGACATAGAAGAGATAGAGGATGATGATGATGAAGAAGGAAGCGACAGTGTGAAGCGGCGAGGGCGTCGCAATAAGCCTCCTTCATCCTCTGGCAAAAAGCCATCACGGAAACCAAAGGTGCCCACATTAAAAATCAAATTTGGAAAGAGGAAGCGAGCCAGCAGCGTAAGTGTAAGGATAAAATCTTTTATTTATGCACACCTTCACCTTATTTTAACTTTTATTTATGTACACCTCCAGATCTTAGAAATCTCTAATAAGCTCGTCCACATTTTCTTTAGTTATGCTTAACTCAATTACATATTATTTTTCTTTCTATGGTTGCTTTGAAATTCTCAGTGAAGTAATTCAAGAATTTCTAAAATTGTTTTTTAGGGTGATAACTTAGATAGAACCTTTGTTCTTATATAAAAGTAATAAACTGAATATTATTTACAATAATAAAGAAAATACAGGCATTAAACGACAGGCCGGGGCTAAAAAAATTGTTTTTATTGCTTGCCCAACGTAACTTGGCTTGCGACGAATTTGGAACTAAAACCCGCCTCGCCCGCACCCGGCGGTAACCTCTCGTCTATTACCGTCTGACAGTTTGACAGATAGAGCAGCAGCCGCGGAGCGCGCTGGTACCCGACCAAATTTATATTGAAGGCTCTGACACTGGTCACGGGATATTCAGTACATTATGTATTGTGTAATAAATTTACAACCTGGCAACTTCTGTTTCGCGACAGGGACGACCTCCCTCGCATGCCAAATTATCGTGGTGGCACTCTTAGTAGTTTTTACTCTACTACATTTACTGATTGATGCTTGGAAAAATGCCTACAAAAACTTTAATGTTACGTTAATAATGAACATTTTATTAAAATTGCTGATATAAAAATGCAAGGTGTTGTCATTAATTGCTATTCAGCTCTATAAACAAACAAAAAAGCACAAACATATTTGGGATCCCGATCCGTAGGAAAATCTAATCCCGACTCGGGATGCCATTCCCTAGTAGTAACGTGTAACTACTGAACGCATAAGAAAAACTATTTGCGCATATCAAGGCAGCTAACTGAAGAAAACGTGCATAGGATTTCCCAATTATGGGGATCGCAACATAATATGCATAGATAAAGTGGATTCCACTAAGTACAGTGGAATACATATAGTACATCACACGATTACTATTTTAATTTCAAATTATGTGACTGTAATTTCTACTTAAGATCTTATAAAATAATACCTTGTTAAGTTTCTTCAAATATATGTTGAAATATGTCATATGTAAATTTTATTTTCATAGGCCTTTTCAATAAAAAATTAAAAAATACTGAAAAGTCTGTCTTAAAAAAATTGTGTATGTCAAATATGTTTGTGATATGTGTTTCCAGGAAGAAGATCCTGAAGGGAGTGGAGGGAACTCGGACTCTGATGCCGAGTTTGAACAAATGCTGGCCGAGGCTGAGGATTCCAAGCCCGAGGCACCTACTGTTTCGGGACGCAGCTCACGCTCTGGGTTCCCCGAGGGGGGTGCAGGAGAGGGGGAGGCATCCAGTGCTGCCCCGACCGCTGAGGGCCAGGACCCTGACCTGCCGCGTCGCAAGGCCAAGACCAAGATTGGCAATAAAACTAAGAAGAAGAAGAAGCTCAAGACTACTAGCAAGTTTCCTGAGGGACCTGATGGAGAGCAG
Organism: Agrypnia vestita; assembly: GCA_016648135.1. Lineage (NCBI taxonomy): Eukaryota > Metazoa > Arthropoda > Insecta > Trichoptera > Phryganeidae > Agrypnia > Agrypnia vestita. The sequence continues at coordinate 112,061 of JADDOH010023064.1, read as the reverse complement.
GAGCATCAAGATTATTGCGAGGTGAGGATGCATTGTATTATTATTATTATTTATAGTCTATTAAAGCAATATCACCCTTATTTAGATGAGGTTTTTCAAGATGGGACCCATACTTTTTTTACTGCTGTAAAATAGCTATTTATCAGCTTTAAGCCCCGTATTCACTAGGGGACAAATTGTCCCTCAATATCACGCTCCACGTAGAGTCTACGTGACGCTGTAACGTCATGCGTGTCATAGTGTGGCATTTATACATACCGCGGAAATGTTGACATGAGCACACTGCCTGGGCGAGCGCATAGGGACATCGAACTTCAAACCGCGTGTCAGTACCACCTGCTATGTTGACAAGTTAGGACGCATGCACTGTATATCGCTCAATATGACAGCAGTCATACAGTTACATAATATTGTGTTTTGCTTAGCTATGGAGGCCCGATTTGTATTAAAGTTTCAAAATTAGTTGTTTTCATTCAAGTGAAATTGACAAATGATCCGTCAGACATTCGATTATCGCATAGAATATCCATCCTTCTTTCCCTTTGCAGTAAACACTTTCTCACCCACCACCAAATAGACACGCAGCACTAATCATCATAACCTCACCGGGCGACATTTCTGCGACAAGTGATATGCGAGTCCCGATGTGTACACGTCAAATGATCGCGTCATTGTCCCCGAAACATAACCATAGATGTTGATGCTTCATTCCGCGCGGAATGTTGCGCGATTTGTCCCCTAGTGGCTTAATTATAATTTTTTATGTATATATATATATAAGCGTGACATATACGAGGTGTGATAAAAAAATATGGTGAATAATGTAATCACTTATCCCAACGGTAGTTCCATGATTGGAAGCATTTCCAGAAGGCTTCTTTCGAAAAGGCCTTCAGCTTCTCTGTCGTGGCCTTCTCAATGTCGGGAATGGTGTCGAAAAATTGCCCATTCGTCACGGTTGTTATTTTTGTTTTGATGCAGCACTGACTCGTCTCATTTGCAAATTATCAGTTAAAATGCTTTGCATAGACCTGTATGAAAAATTCACAAAACAATTTGGAAGAGATGACTTTAAATGTAGCAACGGATAGCTGGATCATTTTAAAAATTGCCATATCTATGCAAAGGTTAATTAGTTTTTAAAAAAAATGAAATCATTAAAACTTTTTATTTTAATTATGTGTTTGTCATCTTTGCCTACCCCACCTAATGATATTAAATGAAGATATGGTATACGAGTATATAAAATCATAGTTCAGTTATATATTATTTGGATTATTGGTTTAAAAAACTATGCACGAAATGTACCTATCCCGGATATAATGAGTCCCGGCTACAAGGGGCAAATTTAGTCGGTCCCGTTGCGCTTGTTATAACCGAGTTCGACTGTACATATTGTTACGTGGCGTGGCTCGTTCGAAATATGAAATGCCACAACTCGTAAAATAAATCTTTTATTATCGCTTGTACATTATCTCTAACATTTTACAATCGCTCGCAACGCAATACTACTCTATTTTTTTATTCAAACACAAAAGAACTGCTCTCTTTTGTTTTTCTACTCGGGTAAGAACCCTTCCATTTCTTCGCTATTTATTTAATCATATTAGTTCTTATTTCAACCACTGGGCATACCGGCCCGCCGTTCTGCGCATGTGACACTTTTCTATGGAACTGTCAAATGTCAACGAACAGCTCGTTACAATATTTTGAGTCAAAAATTAACAGTAAAATAAATACAAAAACTTCACAAGGGAAAATAAATTATTATTTTAAGTTACTGATGTTTTACCACATACGAGAAGTTGCAGCATAAATATGAAATTTGTATAACTAATCATTTTAGAAAAAAGATTCCTTAGGGACATTATTAGTTTCAAATATCTTCCTTTGTTTGCTGAATGCCTTATTACGTTAGCATCCGTATGAACTGACTGACAATGGGGTCTTATTCAAAATCACTTCAAGCTTTACTATAAATTTTTTTGCTACAACACAGAAAACACATATTACAGATTTTTTTTTTCGTTTTACCTTTATACGAGTATTCGTTATAATGAAATTATATTTTTCAGTCCCTTGGATTTTGTAATAACGAGGTTCTACTGTATTAAATTACATCAAATTGGATACAGAGGTTGTTAATATTCCCACCCAATAAATTAAAAAAAAACATACATTTTACTATTTTTTTGTAAATAAAAATGGATATCTTTTTGGCACCATCTTATTTACCATTGTACTGTTTAAAAAAAAAAGCTAAATACATGTGTGCATACTTTGCATTTCTGATAATTATACTAGTCAGCCTTGGCGAGTCATTAAAAAAATAATAAGAAATAGTCATAAAACATTTTGGTGACAACGCAAATTGCACCATAGGTATAGTTTGTTGTGAAATCTTTTCATATCAAAAGAAAAAATTTATATGAAATTGCCAGGTTTTTATTTATTATTTTGTCAGGACTAAAATATTATTTCATATTAAACGATTTCCACTGTACATAAGAAAAGGCGATTCTACCAACGTTCCCTCTAATTTTTCTATTGTGTGTGCGGATCTTCGACGCATCTGTGCAGTGGCGGTGCGATAAATTTACACCCCTCCCCCCCATAAACACATACAATTTTTCATTAAAATGTATATTTTTAGGGTATATATTAATCACAGTGATTTTATATAATAACAACACTACAAAGATAATGTCATAATATTCTTACCCAATTGCTTGGTACTATATCACATCAGGGTCCGGCCAGTCAACCAATTTGTTGCATAATTTAAAACACAACATATATTTTTATGAATTAGTGTATTGAAAATATTATATTATTATTACTAGTGTTTATTATTAATGTTATTATTAGTGTATTGAAAATAAAAGAATTTTACCTTCCATTAAAATTCCTATTTTGTTTCCCTCGACGCCTGGAATCCATTATGAGAGAACAGCCTGCTGTTTCGGCACTTATTCACGCGTTCCTACCCCCTCTGATTCCCTGTTTGCGACAATTTACTCCCGCTGGTATCCCTGTTTCCGGTTGCGTCGCGCAACGGTTTTTTCTTTCATATGACTCATAATGCACCAGGTAGGGATTACCTGGATTCCAGGCGTCGAGGGAAACAAAATAGGAATTTTAATGGAAGGTAAAATTCTTTTATTTTGTGTTCCGTCTCGACGCCTGGAATCCATTATGAGAGATCTGTTTGTTATCACCTGGTGACCTAGTGGTTCGACGTTATATGTGACTGCCTATATTGGCGTAAAGAGAGGCGCTAATGAGCTCTGGGGGCATTGTTGCTTGGGCTTATCTACTATCTCTCTTTGGTAGAATTTTCGGAAGGTGATTTCACTCTGCCAGTTTCCCCTTGACAAGATCTCCTCTATCGGGTAGTTTTCCAGCCAATTCAACGAAGCCACAGCAGAACGAACACTTCCTGGCGTTGCTTCCACTCCAGCCTCTCTTAGGATTGACTTGATCCAACCACCTATCATTGTCCGTGAAGCTGGCTTTACTTCACCTGCCGTCGCCACAAATAGTTCTTTCATGTCCGGCTTTCGTCTCGGCTGTGAGAGTGAGACCAGCTTTCGGATCCAAAACAAGGGGTTGATGTTCCTTTCATCCGATGCGCTCAACCTCCATCCCGATTGTTTGTGTCTTGCCGTGTCAGTCTTCGCTCCAAAGGCTGGCCATAGCGTGATGGAGTCTCCTTTGTCGATCAATCGGTCCGGGGTGACTCTGAGAAGTGTCAGATCTTGGACTCTTCGCCCAGATGCCATGATGAGTAGTATGGCCGTCCTCCTTGACACGTCATACCGGCTGTTCCTTGGCGGGTTTTCACGTAGCCACTCCACCACTACTCGGGGGTTCCAGATCGGGGGTCTCTCAGTGCATCCACCAGAAACCGAGATGGCTTTAAGGACGTGCCTGACGAGGAAGTTCGAGCTAATCTTATCTGCATCAAGAGCTGGGCCACAGAAGGATACGATTGCCGATTTGTGGACCAATATTGTTCGAGGGGCTAGCCCTTCGTGGATGAACAGGTTGGCCAGATATCTTGCCACTGTTGCAGGGGGAGGGTTATGAGGTTGGACAGAATGCGTGGTACACCATCGCTGCCACCTATCCCAGGCCGGCTTGTAGGTGTTCAGCGTTGAGCCTCTCCAGCCAGATCTGAACAGCTGCTGTTCCTCCTGGCTCCAATCCGCTATAGCCTGTTCCCACCCACTGCTATTCTCCAAACCTCCAGTTGGAGGTCCGACACCCTCGGTGGGGGAAACCCTGTCGACGTATCGATCAGGACGCTCTTCAGATCTCTTACGCTTATTGGCCCTCCCTTTGCTCGTTGTTTGAGATCGGCCCTCCAGAATGTCTTCTCCCATCTTGGCACAACTAGGAGAAAGGTGCCTCTTGCCAGGTTCAAGTGCGCCAGTACTCTTGGGACGAGATTCGGCGGCGGAAATACCCAGGCCAGCTCGTAATCCCAATGCTGACTGAATGCGTTGAGATAGGAGGCCGAGCAATCGGTTGAGTCTAGCGACACGTAGTTTGGCACCACATGGGCGGTGGCCGATGCGAAGAGGTCGATCTGAGGACGTCCCCATATTCGGAATATTTCCTCTGTCGCTGGTTCCAGGAGGTGCCATTCCGGGAGTGGTGTCCCCCGAGAGAGTCGGTCCGCAATCCCGTTGTATCTCCCTGGAATGTACTGCGCTGTCAGAGATATTTCCTGCTGGTCGATAAACTCTAGGAGGTCTCGAGTTATCTTCAGAAGGCCCACTGATCTTGTCCCCCCCTCCTTGTTGATGTAAGTCACTACTGTCTTGTTGTCTGTCTGCAGTAGGGTCTTCGTTCCTCTTAGCAGGTAAGCGTGATCCCTGATCACTGCGTAAACAGCGAAGGCTTCTTTCTGGTTGGAATGCCACCGCATCTGCTCTGGGGACCACTGGCCTGATATCGTCTTGTCGTCCACCTGGCCGCCCCAACCTGCGTCCGCTGCGTCTGTAGTCAGGAAGTGGGAGAAGGGAGCCTCGTGTATTGGGCAGGACTCCCCTACGGCCTCCAACCACCACTCTAGGTCTTGCCGAACCGCGGCAGGAAGCTCCACTTGTCTGGATGGCTCGTGCCTCTGCAGCTGGCGGCTGAATCTCTGCAGTCTTCGGCAATGCAAACGACCCCGAGGGGTGGCGAAGTTTGCGAAGTTGAGTCTCCCCAAGAGGCCTAGAACCTGCTTGGGGGAGCAACTGCCGGCCTCGATCGGGCGGCGCAGTACTTGGCGAAGGCCAGAGCACTTGCGGTCCGAGAGGGATTTCTGGTTGGCTTCCCAAGAGGCCTAGAACCTGCTTGGGGGAGCAACTGCCGGCCTCGATCGGGCGGCGCAGTACTTGGCGAAGGCCAGAGCACTTGCGGTCCGAGAGGGATTTCTGGTTGGCTTCGGTGTCCCAAGTTATGCCCAGAAACTCCAGCTTTTGGGTAGGTATAAGGACACACTTGTCGCGGTTGATGCACCAACCCAGATGCTGGAACAGATTGACCGTCTCTACTGCCTGGGTCGCTAGCAGGTCCCTTGACTGATTGGCCAGAAGGAAGTCGTCCAGGTAGACTACGGTCCTTATTCCTCTCTTCCGCAAGAGTCCCGCTAGCCAGTTTGACAGCGTTGCGAACATTCTCGGGGCTGATGACAGGCCAAAGGGCAGGCAGGTCATCTGGAGAAGTTCCCTTGGTAGTATAGTCTCAGGAACTTTCGGTGCGATTCCGCTATTGGTAGGTGAAAGTATGCCTGGGTTAGGTCGATCTTCACCAACCAATCTTTGGGCTGGAGGAAGTCTGAGACCCGAAGGTGGTTGAACAGCTTGAAGGGTTTCGCCTCCACAAAGGCATTCAACGCCTTCAGGTTGAATATCGGCCTTAGGGAGTTGTCCGACTTCGGAGTTAGAAACAGATTTGAGATGAAGCTCGGAGAATGATCTGCTCTTTCCAGCACGCCTGACATCTTCAGGGCCTGAATGTGACTCGACATGTCTCGAGACTCCTTCGTGCTGAAGCTGCTCAACAGCTGCCTGGTGGGGAAGACTAACGGAGGTTTGGCCACAAAGGGGATTCTCGCGCCCTTGAGGATTCTCAGCACTATAGGTGGTGCCCCGAACTCCTTCCACGTGCTTTGGAACCTCCTCAAGCGTCCTCCCCAGAACTGGTTGTTCAGCCTCGCGTCATCTTCTACCTCTGCGGCTACGGTCACCAGCGGGTTTTCGGCCGTGGTCTGCCTTCCGGTTAGGTCTCCTGTTCGGGTTCCCTGAGCCTCGCTCCCTGTGCCTCGGCTCCGGCAGAAAGGGCTTACGGGACTGGAGGTATCCCTGGTTCGGAGCTCGACGAGAAGTTGACGGCTGGGGCTGAGATGTTGACGGTTGGGCCAGGTTTCGGGTTGCGGGCGAGACCATCACCTTCTCCTGGCCCCCGTTCTTTAGGATATACGCCGATAGCTCTTCCCTATTGAACAAGTATCCCGAGCTTGGAGGGATTTTGGCCGCACCTTCTCGCACGAAAGGGTCTTTGAAGCCCTCCAATATGGCCTTTCGCCGGTTCAGTATACACTCTGCCCGTCTGCCGCACACAATCTGCAGGATGTCGTCCGAAACCTTATTGTACGGAGCATCGCTGGTGAACATCGACTGAATCCGCTCGAAGAGATCCAATTCACCAGCAATTGCATCCCGTATCTCAGGGTCTCCCTCTGGGCGAGCAAGGCGTTTGAAAGCGCGGCGAGCGATCTTTTCAGCAAGCCAGTTGGGTCGGCGCGTTATCGATCCTTCTCAAGTCGTCGTTCACCGACAATTCCACAGATGTGGGAGTCGCCGCGTAGGTTCTCTGCGTTTCCGCATAGCGAACGCCTGACCACTCGTCGGAATCGAAGTGTTGCAACTTCGAGGTCTGTTAGATCCGCTTCGGGTTCGCTCTCGGTACTGGCGGCTCCTTCACGACCGTGCTGAGCTTGCCGAACTCCAGCGTATTCTTCGCCCTTCTGAGGCTCGGCGGCGGCTGAATAACGGACGCATTCGCGTCCTCCACGCTGGGCTCGCTCGCGGCTTCCGGCGTTGGCGGCGTTGTTGATGCGGGAGCCGCGCCGCCTGCTAACAAGGCCTCCGTCAGAGCAGTCACCTGTTTTAGCAGGTGGTCTACACGCGGGTCGTATGCTACGCGGCGTCTCTTTCGACTCGGTTCTTCGAAAGAAGATCCGTCATTCGAGGATACCGGCGAACGAGCTTGCTCGTCCGCCATCTTGTTAACAAATTTGACGTTTGACGAAATTCACGGGATTTACACTAAAATATCAACGTCCTGTCGCACTATGTTAAAAATTTGTATAGTCTAATGTTTGTTAACTAGGGATCAAAATTAAGGGGGTAGATTGCAATAGAAACACAAAAAAATCACAACAAAAGTTGGCGTGTCTAAACGCGTGCAAATGGCGCGAAGCAGCGACGTCATATGAAAGAAAAAACCGTTGCGCGACGCAACCGGAAACAGGGATACCAGCGGGAGTAAATTGTCGCAAACAGGGAATCAGAGGGGGTAGGAACGCGTGAATAAGTGCCGAAACAGCAGGCTGTTCTCTCATAATGGATTCCAGGCGTCGAGACGGAACACAAAATATTATATTATTATACATTGAACATATAAATTATTTATTAAATTTTTCAATAATTATTTTTTCTCTCCGTTCTATGGACCTAATATTTATAAACCACATTTAAGTCAACATTTTCCCCGGATGAAATGTATGACTTTATTCGTAGTAAACATTCTAAATGTTCTACTTCCATTCTATTTCTTGATCTTGATTTAATTGCATTTATTAAACTAAATCCTCGTTCACATTCAGCGCTTGATGCCTGAAAGGTTCCACAAATATCTAGTAAAACTGAAATACAATCAAATTGATATGGATCACTATGTGCAAAGGTTAATAAATCGGCAAATGTTTGAATCGAACCAGTCTTCACTTTCTCGGCAACCATAAATTTAAGATTACAATATTGTTTATGCGTATTTGCGATCGTATCTTTTTCAGTAATTTGTATTAATTGGCTATATTTAAATGTAAGTCCGTCTAATTGATCCTTTCCGTATTCAAACTCTGTAGCTCTTCCTATTGCGGCCTGATCGAAAGCACGCCACTCCAATAATTATTCTTCTGGAAATCGTATTTCTAGATGATCACAGAGCAATTGGATGAATCTCAAAATCGCGGTTAAATTATATCGCTGCTATTTAAGGCGGTACATTCACTGCAAATGCATATTTCGGCGTTTTTTACGAAAATGTGGGTTTTTATTATTCATTTATATCAGAATGTATATGATAGATTGCAATTTTTTTAGGGCGATAACTTAGATAGAACCTTTATTCTTATATAAAAGTAATAAACTAAACATTATTTACAATAATTAAGAAAAATATAGACATTAATCCACAGGCCGCGGCAAAAAAAACCTTTTTAATGTTCCCGGGCGTAGAGTGGTTCGTTTAAAATTTCTATGTAAGCATAAAATATGTATAAAGTTTACTTAATTATCTAGAATCCGTACGTAGGAAATTAAGAAATATTCAATATTAAAAAAGATAGAATTTTTGAAACATGCTTAAATATTTAGGTTTTTTGGTAATTTTCAAACGTTGTTTATTCATATAAAAAGATGATTTTAAACGATATATTGTATCTATATTCGCACTTTGAGTCTTCATTCACTATTAAAAAGCTAAATTTTTTATAAAAAACACATTAATTATTATTTTAAAATAAAAATTCTAAAGTATGAAAAACGACATCGTTAACGTCAGAATCCATGTTAGATGCCGTCTGGCCACGGCAGGGGTCAGTCGTGTTCATGTAGCCGAATATTCCTCGTCGTTTATTTCACCATTCCTTGTACTTTTAAGCCAAATTTGACATTTATATGAATTATTATTATATAATACGCTCAAAAGCAATTGATATCTCCCATATATTAAGGTTTTATATGGATTTTCGAACGGTTTCATCCTTTTTAAACTTTGAACTTGCGTCACATGTCAGTTTCGGTATTATCCTAATTCAACAATTGTTCCAGATCATTTGAGGTATCAAGATACATACTGTACGCGCCGTGCGCATGCGCGTTCGCGTCTCCCATATATTTATTTCTTGTTTAATATTAAAGGTATTCATTATGATATGAAAAGTATTTCAGAATTATTAATATGTTTTTTAAATTCTATTCAGTAAGTAATTATTGGACGAAAATAAAATACGGGAATTTGTCGATAGATAAAATAATACATTTTGATATACGCAGTACGCACGTGGGGCTACGTGATTGTTTTGTATTGTCATATTACGATATGCATTGATTTAAAAAGGAGTTCAGAATTATTACTATGATTCTTAAATTATTTACGGAAAATAATAAGTCGACTCAAATAATATAAGATCATTTGTCTAAAGTTAAATAAGTAAATATTTTGATACGTGAGGTACTTCTGTGGGGATACCTGACGCGGACGAAAGCAAAGAATATATGACCATCTCTTTCTATCAAACCTTACTGTTTTAGCAACGTATGTACCATAAATATGTAACGAACGTGTAATTTTCACTCAATTTGCGCTCAGATGACATGTCGCGCACGGCTTGAAAGGACATGATCTATCGATGTAATTTGACAGCTATGCATGTTTGTGAATCGGCTGTGCCGCCTTAATGATAATATATTTTTCACTTCTTTGCTCCAGTGAACTACCTCACTTAAATATTGAGCTCTTAGTTGATTAATTTTAGCTTTTGCAAATTGCGTGGCTTCTATACTTGTTATATTGCTCCTTTGAAAATATTTGTACATTGATGATAGTTCATCCAAAACATCATTCAGCAAAGGAAACTTTATTTTATAATATTGACTGTGCGGAGGGTAGAACATGTGTGCGGAGACATTTTGGTAGGTGTGCGCGCGCACACACCTTACAAGAAGCATTGGATTCTACAATATATTGCAAAATATACAGTTGTACTTAAAAAGCCAAGTGCATTGTTAATTTTTTTTATAATTTAAAAAATTTGAATTATAATACAAAATGTATTGATTTATGGCGCAAGGTTTTAAAAATGATCTCAAATTATGAATTATTGGGGTTAATCAACTATGAAATTAGCATTTTGGGTCTTTTGTGTTTTAAAAATTTCAAATTATGACAAATTTTGAATTATCGGGGTATGAATTAACACTGTTTTACTGTATTAAACTTGCGCTTCAATGTGACGACTGCTTCATGTTGTATACCATGTTGAAAATTTTTGTTGTGGGGATTAAACATTAAACTGATTAGCCATTATTTTTGTGTGATGCTAGGTGTGCCAGCAAGGTGGCGAAATTATTCTTTGCGACACATGTCCTCGTGCATACCATCTAGTGTGCCTGGAGCCGGAGCTCGAGGATACTCCCGAGGGTCGCTGGTCCTGCCCACATTGCGAGGCTGAGGGTAACAATGAGCAGGAAGACGATGATGAGCATCAGGAATTCTGCAGGTGAGAAAAATCCTCATATTATCTTACGCTAAACATTTAGTTCAAATTTATATATATTAACTCACAAGAGGGTACACAACTTACTGCTTTAGAGTAAATGCTATTGAGAAGCGACGGAGCGAGACAGGGGCCAGGGTGCCATGTCGGATATATCCGACAGGCACAAAATTAATTATTTCTCGATGGCCGCGTATCGAATTTGAAAAATGTGATTTTTTCCCAGTAGAGAAATCCCGTGGTGACCTGTCTTTCCATTTTCAACTCAAAAACATCACCAATTATATTTTAAATCAACAATCAAAACAGAAGTTTTTCTGCCGTCAAAATCGTATAGGAAAGTTGTTGCACAATCGAAATTCAAATATTCCATCATTCAAGGTCACGCACAAAGTGCACGGGAAATACGATTTATTTTTTTCAATTTTCGATTTATTTGTACACGTATACACAAATATATACGATATGTTTTGCGATATTTGTTGATTTTGTTGGTTTATGATTCAGTTGAATACTTACAGGTATTTATTAACAAAAATACATGCAATTATGTAGCGTTTATTGGAAATATGTGTGTGTGTGTGTGAAGTGTATCATATTTATGTGTTATGAGTGTGATGTTCTGTTGTGTGCCGTGCAACAAAATATACCACACAGAAGAAGATTATTAGGTAGGCATCAAATAAAAATAGTAGTTTTGTCTCTAATAAATAAATAAAAATACATTATTATTTTTCGTATAATGTTGCGCTGGCAACATTATCGGAATTGAAAAAGAATAATTTTTTTTTTACTTAATCCTTAAAAAAATCATTGCATTACGACAATTACGATAAAATAATATGAATGTGTGTGTTTTGTTTTCAAAAAGAAAAATCACAAAAAATTCAGAAAATCTCCGGCCTTAGGTGATTTATGTTGATGGAATTTTTTTGGCTCTAGACTGGTTAAGTAATCAATTTAATTCATTGAGTAATTTGAATGTTGTTTACTCAGGGTTTGCAAGGATGGTGGAGAATTGCTTTGCTGTGACTCTTGCCCTTCAGCTTACCACACATTTTGTCTGAATCCACCGCTTGATGATATTCCTGATGGAGATTGGAAGTGCCCCCGCTGTGGCGTAAGTTACTTCTTATTAATCCGCCTTTTGTGCCTCCTTTGTTAAACACGTTAAACAAGTTTAGATCTGGTGATATGGTTTCACATCCAATAATCATTTGACTAGTTTGAAATACAATACAAATTGTTTTATTATATAAATTAATTTTTTTTTTACATAAAATATATTTTTTTAATATTCCAGTGCCCACCACTGAAGGGAAAGGTGGCCCGTATAATCACCTGGAAGTGGAAAGAAGTGAAGGAGCCGCCGACTGCGGGATCATCCAAGAAGGGAGTGCAGAGGAGGAGGGAATTCTTCGTCAAGTGGGCAGAACTATCCTACTGGCACTGCGACTGGATCACAGAACTCCAGGTTAGATCGCAGAACTAGATCAACGAATTCAGTGATGAAATTCAATAAAATATTGAGCGCTTTCTTAGGGTGTTTGTCTGCTGAAACTTTGATCTCTTGTCTCAGATTTGTCAATAAAGTATCAGTATTGTTATTCTACTGTGTAAAGTCCTTGCTGCAATGAGTCATACCTGTCTATTCTAAAGATAGCAATATAATGACAGATGACTTGATATTTCTTATAGAAAATTTACCATACTACATACTGTCTATTTTGTGTCTCACTAATAAAACAACCTTGTTACAATGAGAATAAAGAAGATAGCTTGCTTTGCGCAAAATCCCAGACTACCCTTTATTTGCTCAATACGAGTAAGTGTAAGTCTCATCCTTGTATGGTCCATTATCCACACTACCTTTGCTGTAATAAGTGAAAAAATTTCATTTTTTTAAACATTAAAATCAGGGATGTCATTTGTTTTTCTAAAAAAGACCTCCGAAAAAGTAATAGTTGTCAATTCTGAGGGTTTTGGTTAAAACGTAATAAAGTACGAAAATTGCAGGAAAATTTCAGTTTTTTTTTAAGAGGGGCTTAGCTTACGAGACGGGCATTCAAGCCGTAAAACTATCCCGTCTGGCTATCCCTTGATGACAACCAATATTATTTTCATCTTGACCGAAAAATTTGTTATATATTTACATAAATGTATGGATGTGTTTCGTATGGAACTATAATTCTTTGTTATACATATTAACAAAATTTCATTATATAAATGCATTTTTGTATGAAAAATTTATTGTGGGGGATTAATTGCGAAATTTTTTTTCGATATATTATGTTATTTTTCAGTATGACAGGTTTGTACTGTACTCATTTTAGAATAGTCAGATTCTTCAGTGACATTATAGTTTTAAATAACTTCCTTTATTTGCTGAATTATTATATTAGAATCCATACAAACTGACAATGTTTTTTTTTTACGGCGCAGATTGTAGATACATACTAGGAAAAAAATATTTTCTTATATGTGGGAGTTCATTATAACAGAATTTAATTTTTCGGTCCTTGGATTTCGCAATAACGAGGTTTTACTGCAAATAGGTTTTAGGTTTTCAATTCCCTTATTTTTTTTACAGCTTGATGTATTCCACCCGCTGATGTTCCGCATGTACAGCCGCAAATATGACATGGAAGAGCCACCAAAACTGGAAGAGCCATTGGATGAATCAGATTCCAGATACAAGAGATTAAAAAATAATAGAACTACAGATCACGACAGAGAAGAAAAGAATTTAGAAGAGAAATATTACAGGTATAATTATTTCATATTTGAAATGAATAAAAAAAAAATTAAAGTGGTTAACACGTCCAGTGCTGAAAACGCCTATAGGCGTTCTCAAAAACATTCGCTGTGTGCTGAAAACGCCTATCGGCGTTCTATACCTGAGGGTTGGTGCTAGACAATACATCGTATAGTTGGGTCAATTTCTTTCGCTTTTTTTGCGTTCCTTCCGTTTATGAACATAAAGTCCGTTCACACAGAAATTTTTGCGTGTTGTTTTTTTATATTTTTGATTGTTATTATAATATTGTTATGTAAGTATTATATTTTCCAATTTTTACGGAAAAACACTTTTCTTGTGTAATGAGAACTTTTCCATAATATAGCAATTTTCAGTGTTTTTTTTTTAAATTCATATGTAAGAGTCTTCTAAGAGTAAAGACAATTTTTACGTGGTATACAAAAAATATAACTGACCCAAAAATTTTTGAGTCAGTTATATTTTTTATATTTGTGTAGAACAAACTTTCTAGTATAATATTTTTCAAGGATAATTTGTGCGCACTTCCTGCAAACTTCTGTAAATAAATATGATATATTATAATGTTTCTCAAAGGCATAGGATTTTAGGATTGGTGATAAAATACAAAAAATTATAGAAAATATAATACATAATCTTGACATTTCAAACTGAGACAGTTCATATTTAAAAATGTATGAAAACATTGTTCTAAACCATACTGTAAAAGTTCTGTGCAGTTTTACATAACACTGTAAATGTAAATGGTAAACAAATAATAAAATAAAAAAATCTGATTGGTCAGGCATTCAGGACGAAAATAAAATGGATCTTAACACATTTTATTGTGCACATTTTTTTTCAAAATAATTTGCTTCGCTTTCGTTTTATTCGGTTAGTGTCTTTAGTACAAAATCTAGGAAAGTATAGTTTCATTAATAGCCAACGTCAGCTTGTTTGAATTATTCCTGCCTAAAAATAATAATAGCTTCGACTCTAGATCGCTTTTGTGAGAACGGTTGATGTATTTTTTTATATGTATGAAAATTTTAATATCGGTAACAATTTTTATGAAAAAGTCTAATGGAACACTACTGTTATCCTTTACTCCCTACACAGTAGACAGTGTCTGAATTGTAAAATATCTGAATAAGATAAGATATGCAATAATAATAATTTTTGAAAAATAATTATTTTGGTGAATAATATTGACCAGATATATTTTAGGGCGAGTGTAAACGCACTACACGACATTTGTCATTGAAAAAACAGTGGTATGTTTATGGCGGTGCTGACCGCCCGGAGAGAACTAATGGGTTTATGGGGGTAAATGACAATGAATTATCCCCAAAATCATTCTCTTAAGAATTTTAAATATTGGCTAAATTTTCAGCACCGAGATGATGTCGAAGAAAATCGTTCAGCAGTCAAAGTGTTAATTCATTTTAATTATCAACTAGCTGTTCGTACCCGACGTTGTACAGGTTAAGGATTCAATTGAAAATAAATTTGTGGGAGGAAACAAAGGTTCCATTATTTCGCAAAGCCTCTTATTAAAAAAACAGTGTAGATTGGTACAGAAAATATATCTGGGGGAGGGGATGGGGTAGAAAGGGTAAGGGAAATGTCACCTATATTACCCACCTCGTCCTAAAGAATAAGTTGGCAAATTTTGAGTTCGATCGGTCGAACCATATAGATTTGCATCGAAAATATATCAGGGGGAGGGGAAGGGGTAAAAGGAAAAGGGGGAAATGTCGCCTTTGTTACCCGCCAGGTCCTAAAGCATAAGTATGGAAAATTTGAATCGTATTGGACAAATGGTGTAGATTTGTATACAGAATGGACAGAGTTTTATAGGCATAGATATTACAAAGTTATTATTTTATTACCGAGTTGTTAAATTACACAAATTTTCATGATTTCCATTTAACATTAGTATCTTGAGGAAAATACAGGCAAAGAGTTGTTTATTCTCGAGATTTGCTAATGATCAAAATATACCGGTCAAATTATTGTGGTCTCATTTGAAATTCTTATTTTAGATACGGAGTCAAACCTGAATGGCTCATTGTCCATCGTGTGATAAATCACCGGACAAATCGCGATGGGTCTGTCCTATATCTAGTCAAGTGGAGAGAATTGGCTTATGACCAGGCTACTTGGGAATCTGAGTCTGATGATATTCCTGGTCTTAAGTTGGCTATAGAGTATTACATGGTATGTATGTTTGGTCGATGAATAGTAAACAGATTCACTATGTGTTGAGCAACAGGGCATTAAATATTGTATTTCATGTTTAGGATCTTCGTGCTGCATGCGGTGCTGACGGCCCACGCAAAGGAAAGAAAGGAAAACCTGGCCGTAAAGGACGAAGAGATAATCTGGAAGAGGAAGACAGATTGACTAGACGATATTCTGCTCCTCCTGACAGACCGAACACTGATCTTAAAAAGAAATACGAAGAGCAACCTTCATTCCTTAATGAGACTGGTATGCAACTTCACCCCTATCAGTTAGAGGGCATTAATTGGCTTCGTTACTCATGGGGACAGGGAATTGATACCATTCTAGCTGATGAGATGGGTTTAGGAAAAACCATTCAAACGGTCGCATTCCTTTATTCTCTCTACAAGGAAGGACATTGCAAGGGCCCATTCATTGTGTCTGTGCCTCTCTCCACAATTATCAATTGGGAGAGGGAATTTGAGTTGTGGGCTCCTGATTTTTATGTTATTACTTACGTTGGTGACAAAGATTCACGCGCTGTAATAAGAGAGAACGAGCTTTCTTTTGAAGAAGGAGCTAATCGTGGAGGTCGCCCATCTAGAATTAAGGCGAGCTCCATAAAGTTCAATGTTCTGCTGACATCCTACGAGTTGGTCTCAATTGATGCTGCTTGCTTAGGTTCCATAGAATGGGCAGTATTAGTAGTGGATGAAGCTCATAGGCTCAAGAGCAACCAGTCTAAATTCTTCCGGTTGCTGGCAGGATACAACATCAATTACAAGCTTCTATTAACTGGAACACCGCTACAGAATAATCTCGAAGAGTTGTTCCACCTTCTTAATTTCCTCAGTAAGGATAAATTCAACGACCTTTCAGCTTTCCAGAATGAATTTGCGGATGTGTCTAAAGAGGAACAAGTGAAACGTTTGCACGAAATGTTAGGGCCACACATGTTGCGTCGATTAAAGGCTGACGTGCTCAAGAATATGCCCTCAAAGTCTGAATTCATTGTCAGAGTTGAGCTGTCTCCAATGCAAAAGAAGTATTATAAATATATTCTAACAAGAAATTTTGAGGCTCTCAATCCAAAAAGTGGTGGACAGCAAGTATCTTTATTGAATGTGATGATGGACCTTAAGAAGTGCTGCAACCATCCTTACCTGTTCCCTGCTGCTTCTGAAGAAGCCCCCCTGAGTATTCACGGCAACTATGAAACCCAAGCTCTTATTAAAGCGGCGGGTAAACTCGTGTTGCTTTCTAAAATGTTGAGGCAGTTGAAAGAACAGGGTCACAGAGTTCTAATTTTCTCGCAGATGACTAAAATGCTGGACATACTGGAGGATTATCTGGAAGGTGAAGGTTACAAATATGAGAGAATAGATGGTGGTATCACTGGGTCTCTTCGCCAGGAAGCTATTGATCGGTTCAATGCGCCCGGAGCGCCTCAGTTCGTTTTCTTACTCTCCACACGAGCAGGAGGACTCGGTATTAATTTGGCAACAGCCGACACAGTTATTATCTACGATTCCGATTGGAATCCTCACAATGATATTCAGGCTTTCTCTCGTGCCCATCGAATTGGACAGGCTAACAAAGTAATGATCTATAGATTTGTCACGCGTAACAGTGTTGAAGAGAGAGTAACACAAGTTGCGAAACGTAAAATGATGTTAACCCATTTAGTAGTGAGACCTGGAATGGGAGGTAAAGGAGCAAATTTCACCAAGCAAGAGCTGGACGACATTCTTCGTTTTGGTACAGAAGAACTATTCAAAGAAGATGAAGGAAAAGAAGAGGAGGCAATTCACTATGATGACAAGGCTGTGAGTGAATTGCTCGATAGATCTAATTTAGGTATAGAACAAAAGGAATCGTGGGCTAATGAGTACCTGAGCTCTTTCAAGGTGGCTTCTTACGCCACCAAGGAAGGAGATGGAGAGGAGGAAGTTGATACGGAGATCATTAAACAAGAAGCTGAGAATACTGACCCAGCATATTGGATTAAATTACTTCGCCATCATTATGAACAACAGCAAGAAGATATATCAAGAACTTTGGGCAAAGGAAAGAGAGTTCGTAAGCAGGTTAATTATAATGATGGAGGCGTAGTACAGACAGAATCTCGAGAAGATTCCACCTGGCAGGAAAATGCCTCAGATTATAACAATTCAGATTTCTCTCAGGGTTCGGAAGATGACAAAGAGGATGATGACTTTGATGAAAAGAATGATAATGGTGATCTGAGTAGGCGCAGTAAGAGAAGGCTGGAACGTAAAGAAGAGAGGGATCGTCCTTTGCCTCCCCTTTTGGCTCGGGTTGGAGGAAACATGGAAGTACTCGGGTTCAATGCCCGTCAACGGAAATCTTTCCTCAATGCTATTATGCGTTATGGAATGCCACCTCAGGATGCTTTCAATTCTCAATGGCTTGTTCGTGATCTTCGTGGCAAAACGGAGCGTAATTTCAAGGCTTACGTTTCTCTGTTTATGAGGCATCTCTGTGAACCGGGCGCAGATAACTCTGAAACATTCGCTGATGGTGTTCCCAGGGAAGGTCTTTCTAGGCAGCATGTTTTAACGAGAATTGGTGTAATGTCACTTATAAGAAAAAAAGTACAAGAATTTGAACATATTAATGGTTACTACAGTATGCCAGAATTAATTAGAAAACCTTGTGAACCTGTTAAACCTCCTGGTAGCGCAGCAACATCTATTACTGGTGGAGCTTCTGGTGGAGGGGAAAGCGCAGCCCCCAGTCCCTCTCCTTCTTCAGCCACTCCAACTACCAGCGCTGCACCTTCCCCAGCTCCCACACCTACTCCGGTCCCTGCAGTTACTCCTGTGGAATCTATTGCAGTAGTTAAGGAAGAAATTAAATCTGAGCCTAAAGACAAAGATCCCTCGGAAGATAAGGATACTGCTTCTGAAATTGTCGATGAGAAAGAATCAGAAGAAACTATTGTCTCGGAAAAACTGGATTCACAAGAAAATGAAGAGATGGAATTTGAGGAGACAAAAATAGAACCAACTGATGTACCTAAAGAAGAAAAGGAAGCTTCTGTAGATGAGGAAACCAAAGAAAGAAAGATGTCTGTAGATGAAGAAACAGGTGAAGTAGAAGCTGTTAATGATAAACCTGAAGAAATGGATCATGAAACAACTGAAGTAGTTAAAGATGATAAAGATAATACTGAAAAAGGTGAAGAAAAAGAAAAGGTTGTTGAACCAAAAGAGGATAAACCTGTTGACAAAGAAGAAAAGAGCGACATTGCTCTGGAGAAGACTGAGAAACCTAAAGATGATAAGAAAGATGCGAGCGATGACGATGATGTTGTTCTCGTAAAGGATGATGATTCTGATATCAAGAAACCAGACACCAAGCAGGAGGAGGACGACGCTTTGAAACTCGAAATCAAAAAGCGTAAATTTATGTTCAATATTGCTGATGGCGGGTTCACCGAGTTGCACACACTCTGGCTAAATGAGGAAAGAGCTGCAGCTCCCGGCAGGGAATATGAAATATGGCACCGCCGACACGACTACTGGCTACTTGCGGGGATTGTAACTCACGGCTATGGTCGGTGGCAAGACATCCAGAATGATATCAGATTCGCTATCATTAATGAACCATTCAAAATGGATGTCGGAAAAGGAAACTTCTTGGAAATCAAGAACAAGTTCTTAGCAAGGAGATTTAAGGTAAGTTATCTCATAATTATACAAACTGTATACAGTAAAACCCCGTTATTGCGAAATCCAAGGGACCAAAAAATAAAATTTTGTTATAAAAAATTCCCATATATAATGAATTTTTTTTTTCCTAGTATGTATATTTCGCGTCATAGAAAAAAGAGTACCGGCCTTAAAAAAGGTCGCAAATGGTTTTGAATGAGACCCCATTGTCAATTCATATAGATGCTAACATAATAAGGCATTCAGCAAACAAAGAAAGTTATTTAAAACTAATAATGTCCCTGAGAAATCTGACACTTTTAAAATGAGTAGTCACATAAATTTCGTACTTTGCCGCAACTTCTCGCGTGTGGTAAAATATGGGTCTCTTAAAAATATAATTTATTTTCCCTTATTTAGTTTTGTATTTATTTTAACTCCACTATTTGACTCAAAATATGTATGTATCTCGCATGATAATTTGAATCGACGCAATAACGCATGTTAGTGAGAAAATGCCTCGAAATCCCCGCGCCGGTAGTTCTGGTTCTGGCCTTCGAAAATGACGTACGTACGTAAATAATCCAATCAATGTAAACGTTCAGTTATAACCTAAAGAGCGATAATAATAAAGAATAATAGTGAAAACGAATAAAAAAAATTTTCTAATTATATTGCGTAATAAATGATCGTAGAGGCGTTCAAAGCGGCCGACTCGAACTCCGCAGGCAACACAGTTGCGGTGCGGTTGCGCCTGTTTAGTTTGTTCTATGTTAGTGCAAGAAACAATGCACAATATTATTTTGTTTTAACAAACTTTTTTTCATTATCTCATTATATAAATAATAAGATATTTCGATACCTGTATAATTTGTATGATTTTTTTTTGTAATATATTTAGTGATCGGCAATAAAACTAATGTCCCAACTGGACTTCCCAGTGATTATGGTTAACTGCTTTGAAGGGGCCTATTAAGATTTATGATCTCAAGGAGAAATTTTAAAGGCCTCAATTTAAAAACACCAAAAATACAAAGATTGCAGGAGTCTCCATACATGAGTTTTATTGCTTTTTAGAGTTTTATTGCTTTTTAGGGTCGAGTTTTATTGCTTTTTAGGGTCGCCTCTCTGTAAAACTATTCCCTGTCACCTTTCTCTCCATGACAACCAATAATATTTTCATCTTGACAAAAAATTCTTTATATATTTACGTAAATATATGGACGTGTTTTCCCACAGAACTAAAATTATTTTGTTATACATTTTAACGAAATTTCGCTATATAAGTGCATTTTTGTATGAAAAATTGATTGTAGGGGATTAATTTCGAAAAAAAATTCGATATATGTCATTTTTCGGTAAAATGGGGTTCGTTATAATGAGGTTCTAGTGTACTGCAAACTCTCACAACTGTTGTTGCGTGTATTATGCAATCGCCGGACAGATATCAATAATCAATATATATATATATTTTTACAGCTTTTGGAGCAAGCCCTTGTGATAGAAGAGCAGCTAAGAAGGGCGGCATACCTCAATCTTACTCAAGATCCAAACCATCCCGCCATGTCACTCAATGCCAGGTTTGCCGAAGTGGAATGTTTGGCTGAATCTCATCAACACCTGAGCAAGGAGTCCCTCGCTGGCAATAAACCAGCTAATGCAGTATTACACAAAGTAAATTATCCAATATTCTTATTGAATTGGTGCATAAAAATAAAATAATTTTATTGATAATTTCATATTGATAATAACACAACGTTTACGGCACTCGTCAAATTTCCTTTGATTCGCTTTGAAGTACTCTGGTACTAAGGCACGGATGGTAAATAATTTTTTCTTTCATAAAAAATAACAATGTTTTGTATTTTTATAGTTTTTTAATTACATTTTTGAAATTCAGCTAAATGTTGGTGGTATATAGAAAAATAGAATGCTGATCTTCCTGAACTAGGATTGTACCCCTGACTTCTTAGGTTACAAGCATCTTTCCACTAAATATATAAAACATTCTAAATAATTGTGGAAAGCATTTAATTATCATTAAACACTTTACACAAACATTGAACATCATACTCTAAAAAATATTTTTGCTGTTGCTTGGAAGGTTTTGTTTGGCATTTTAAACTTTTTTTATCTTTTTGAAATTTTAGCAATAGCAAAATACTGAAAATTATTATGTTATACTTCCAGAACTATTTTTTTTCCAACGAAATAAAATTGATTATTTTGACTAATGAAGTTCCATATCGAATCATACGAATGAGAATTTTATATTAATTCAAGAGTTATTTCTGGGGAAATGTATTACTTCTATGTCAATGATATGGAAGTAATATATATTTTTTCATTCAATCAGATTCATTTTGTTTCAATCAGATAAAATGTCACCAACGTCAATGTTGTTTAAAAATGTTTCCACCTTGATGGAAAAACAATAATGTCCGCAAATTTCATCTCTAATATTTTGACCGTTCTTGCAGGTTTTAAATCAATTGGAAGAACTCTTATCAGATATGAAATCGGATGTGTCTCGCCTGCCCGCCACTCTGGCTCGAATTCCTCCAGTGGCGCAGCGTCTGCAGATGTCAGAGCGCTCCATTCTGAGTCGACTGGCTGCTACTGCTGGTAACCCTGCCACACAAGGTAACCCTTCACAAACTTTCAGGGAATTGTAGTTTCACAAGCCGATCAGACAAATTTTATTACCCTTTTTAATGAATGCAAAGCAATACAAAATATTTAAAATATCATTTTAAATATTAAAGCTGGTCATTCATTTTTCAAACTGTCAAAAGTGTCCAATTGCGTCGATAGATCATGCTATTTCATTACGAGAGCAAGACATGAACAAACATCATATCAGATAAACATTGCACGAGCGTTTACTTACGTACTAGCTGGTTGGCCTGGCTTCGCTCGGGACCATAATTCGGTAAGCATAGAATTGTGTTGACGTCTCTTTTTTTCTAGTTTCGGCACCTGTGATTGGATTGCCTTGCTGGACCGCCTTCGCTTTGCCAAAATATCAACAGATATTTTAGCACACTATCATAACACTAGAGAGAACTTTCCAAAACTTTCTAGAGCATTCTGAAATCTTATAGAACTTTCTAGAATCATCTAGAACTTTTCCTTTCCAGAACCTTCTAAAGCATTATAATTCTTTCTGGAACATCCAGACCCACCGATGCACACCCCCACTCAGTTTGGAACCTTATAGATCTTTCTGATATCTTATAGAACTTTATCTTACCAGAACTTTCTAGAGCATTCTCGAACCCTCTAGAGCTTTTCGGAACCTTTTAAACTCGCTGACACACTCTGCAACTCAGTTTGGAACCATATAGAGCTTTCTGAAACTTTATCCATCCAGAACATTCTAGAGCATTCCGGAACCTTCTCTTAATCTTCTGGAACCTTCTAGACTCATCGATGAACTCAGCCACTCGGTTTGGAAACTTATAGAATCTTTTTAAACTGTCTCCTTCCAGAACCTTCTAAAGCATTCGAGAAACTTAATGAATGTTCTGGAATCTTTTAGACTCACCGATACACTCCGCCACTCAGTTTGGAACCTTATAGAACTTTTAGGAATCTCCTAGAACGTTTTCCTTCATGAAATTTTTAGAGCTTTACTGAACGTTCTGGAACCTTCTTGACTCACAGACACACTCCACCACACTGTTTGCAACGTTAGAGAACTTTCAGGAATCTTCTACAGCATTCTCCTTCCAGAACATCGAGAACTTTATGGAATGTTCTAGAACCTTCTAGACTCGCCGACACACTCCGCCACTCAGTTTGGGACCTTTTAGAACCTTCTTGAACTTTCTCTTTCCAGAGCCTTCTAAAGCGTTCGAGACCCTTCATGAATGCTCTGGAACCTTCTAGACTCACAGACGCACTCCACCACACTGTTTGGATTGCTTCATTCTTTAGAAGAATAAAGAATCTTCTATAACGTTCTCCTTCCAGAACATTTTAGAACTTTATCGAACATTCTGGAACCTTCTACAGTCACCGACATACTCCGCCACTTTATTTGGACTGTTCTGGAACCTTCTGGACACACCGACATACTCCGCTACTCAGTTTGGAACCTTATAGAACTTTTAGTAATCTTCTAGAACATTCTCCTTCCAGAATTTTCTAGAGCTTTATTGAACATTCTGGAACCTTCTAGACGCACAGACACGCTCCGCCATACTGTTTGAAACATTATAGAACTTTATTGAATCTTCTAGAACGTTCTTCATCTAGAACATTCTTGAACTTTATCGAACGGTCCGGAACCTTACACAGAAACACTTCGCCACCAGAATTTTCTAGACCTTTATCGAACGTTCAGGGACCTTCTCGATTCACCTCTTAGTTTGGAACCTTATAGAATTTTCGGGAATCTTCTAGAACACTCCCCTTCCAGAACTTTCTAGAGCTTTACTGCACATTCAACGTTCTTGACTCACCGGCTTACTTCGCCACATATATTGGAACCTTATGAAACTTTCGAATTTTTCTAGAATGTTCTAGAGCGGATTTTTCCGGAACCTTCTAGACTTACCGATACAATCGTAATTCTGGAACAATCTGAAGCATTTGCGGCCTTCTCATAACAAAACAATGTGCTAGAATGCATATTTTCGTCACCCACTCCCACCCACGGTCAGCCACCCCCACCAAACTCGCACATTTTCAATGTGACACCAAGGGCTATCTACCAGCATAACCACCAGGGGGTGGTATTATCTGGTTGTGAAGAAAACTTGGCGGATAGGGAAACACGGGTTTCTTTTGTTTGTTATTTTATTTTTATTTTTTATTTGTATTAATTTTGTTATTTGTATTTGAGTACATTTATGTACATGTAATATTTGTGGTTAATTCTTTTGATTCCCGTAAAACAGTGATTTTAAGGCGGCACATTCACTGTAAATGTATATTTCGTAATTTTTTACGAAAATGTGGGTTTTTATTATTCATTTATATCAGAATATATATGATTTTTTTACGGCGATAACTTAGATAGAACCTTTGTTCTTATATAAAAGTAATAAACTGAACATTATTTACAATAATTAAGAAAATATAAACATTAATCGACAGGCCGCGGCCAAAATATCGATTTTAAAGTTGTAGGGTGAACAGAGGTTTGATTAATATTTGTATGTGGGCATAATATGTTTTTTTATACGAATAAAGTTTATTTAATTTTCTAGAATCCGTACTAAGGAAATTAAGAAATATTCAATATTAATAGAGTTATAATGTTTTAAATTTGCAAGAAATTTTTACGTTTTTTGATGATTTTCAAATGTTTTATATATATATAGCTATATATATATATAATATATATATATATATATATTCACTTGAGAAACATCTGTATAAAGGAGAGTATGAGAGGTGTATGAAACCCAATGCAGTAAGGTGTCATTCACATCTAGACAGTAGTTTGTAAGGGAATGCGTCATGTTTTAGTTTCCACCAATAGAAACACAAGCGAGTGATTAACCATTGTTTTTCATATTATTGCAGCTCAGCAGATGTCCCAGTTCCCTGCCGGCTTCCAGTCTGGCGCTTTGCCCGGTTTCTCTCCGGCCGCAGCTGCAGCAGCCAACTTCACCAACTTCAGGCCACAGTACTCGGTGCCAGGCCAGCCCACACAGTCTAGCGCACAGAGTGTGAGTAGCCAATTCTATATTCAAAATAACATAAAAAAGCAGTATTTTGAATTATTAATTAAAAAATTACAGGAAAGGTGCAGATAAGTTTTTAATTCAGACTTTAAGAGATTAAAAATCGCCAAAAAATTCAAGCAAGAAAACACTTTGTGGCTTGATATGACATTATATTAAAATTTAAAATAAAATTAGATACTTAGTTTTAAATCACTTATTACTATATATATTGGTAAACCAGCTTCGGTTAGTTCAACCTTCATATAATATAATATATTATATTGTCCTGATGAAGGTTGAGACCAACCGCAACTAATTTACAAATATATATGTAGTAATAAGTGGTTTAAAACTGAGTATGTATTTAATTTTGTTTTAAATTTTAACATTATTTTTCTTGGTAAAGTAAAAATAAATGTAATGTAGAAATTGCTACTTGATCGCTGATTAAAAACATTGATTTTAATTACCAAAAACATTATTTGAAAGTAATATCCACTTAGAAAGGTTGCCAAATATTTCCTTCTATTTGCTTTTTATGCCATTTCTTTTTTATCATATCCATCTGGGAGTGGTCCGATCAGGATAACATCTGGAATATTTTTTTACAAAGTGAAGTAACTTTTTGTCTCACACAGGATTTCAATTTGGCTACTTGAATTAACAATATTACGGTATAATTTATGAAGAAAAATCACTAGAACCTCTAAATCGGCGAATATTACAAATTACAAAGCATTATATGTAATTATTAATGGACTTTTACTGTAATCGGGTATTTGTGATTTATCATTCTCAATATGTATTAAATTTGAAACATTTGTGCATTTTACAATAAATGTTCAGTAAATATTGTTTCCATAAACTCAAATTCATTAAAGATTTCCCCAATTTTTGTATTTGAAATATCTCATTAATTTTTAGGCTAAATATATTTGAAACAATACCAATAATTGATTGCTGAGAGTGTAATAGTCCCAGGTCCTTCTGACAATCCCACTAATTTGTGTATAATTTTGTGTTCCAGGTAAATCAATAAAAAGGAATGACAAAGATTCATCGGCCAGAACTTAGCATAAAGATAGGATTAAAACGTTAGGCAAATACACTATTAACTGATATTGGGTTTAAACAGTGATAGAATAAGCAGTGACTATATTAGTGTGAAATTGAATGTATCTCCACTACTACGTTTTAAGGTGAATTCTTTCCAATTTATAACTATTTTTGAAGAATAATTTATTGTCCTACAGATATCTGTATTATTTGTCCATTTTTTTGATGATATGTATGTATAATGTTATTATGAAGACATGTTTTATTAGTAAAGACACGATACATGAAATACATTTGCATTATTTATTCATTAATACATCTTTCATTGTATTACTACCTTCTCACTTTCCCTTAAACCCACCGTAGCTGGCTCCTCCCTGTGTTACTTTGTTACAATAAAATAATTTTAAACAATATTTTTGTGTGTACGTTCTGAGAACACAATTACTGGAATTTGTCCACAGGGGTTAGTTATTATTTTCCTTCTTATGGTGCCATCTCCTATCGGAAAGTCCTATCGATCATTCTGATGATCATGATTTTATTTACCGCCACATGGAACATCTTAGTCGAGTTTCATCCATACCAGTCTGTTAAGTTACGAAGTCATGAAATAATTAACTTGTTGTGGGCCATAAATTTTCGGAATTTTTTGTGATTTTTCTTTTTACGAAAAAACCATGAAAACATGCGTATATTAAAAAAAAAACACACACATTCATATTATTTTATCGTAAGTGTCGAAATGCAATGATTTTTTTATCATTTAAGTAAAAAAAATAATCTTTTTTTGAATTTCCATAATGTTGCCAGCGCAACATTTTCTGAAAAATAATAATATTTTTTTATTTGTTTATTAGAGACAACACTACTATTAATAATAATAATCTTCTTCTGTGTGATATATTTTGTTGCACGGCACGGCACACGACGGGACATCGCACTCATAACACATAAATATGATACACTTTC
This sequence comes from Agrypnia vestita, assembly GCA_016648135.1. Classification (NCBI taxonomy): domain Eukaryota; kingdom Metazoa; phylum Arthropoda; class Insecta; order Trichoptera; family Phryganeidae; genus Agrypnia; species Agrypnia vestita. The sequence continues at coordinate 85,142 of JADDOH010023064.1, read as the reverse complement.
ACACACACACATATTTCAAATAAACGCAACAAAATTGCGTGTATTTTTGTTAATAAATCACTATTAGTATTCAATTGAATCATAAACCAACAAAAACTGACAAATATCGCAAAACATATCGTATATATTTGTATATACGTGTACAAATAAATCGAAAATCGAAAAAATAAATCGTATTTCCCGCGCACATTGCGCGTGACCTTGACGATGGAATATTTGAATTTCGATTGCACAACACGCGATCGGGGCGACATCTACAACTTCTCTATACGATTTTGACGGCAGAAAAACTTCCGTTTTGATTGTTGATTTAAAATATAATCGGTGATGTTTTTGAGTTGAAAATGGAACGATAGGTCACAACAGGATTTCTCTATTGGGAAAAAATTACGTTTTTCAAATTCGATACGCGGCCGTCGATAAATAAATTATTTTGTGCCTGTCGGATATATGCGTCGGCGGCCCAGGGGAGGTTAAGTAAGAAAAAGTATAATGAAATAATTAATTAAGCCATGAAATAATTAATTAAGATAAATTATAGAAGTCTCACAAAGACGAAGCTATTTACATGAGAAATGTATATGGATAAATGTATATGGCTTGAGTGATCACTTAACACAACACCACGTTCACCCAGCTCCACCATAATAACATCCATACCTTATCAAATTTTTGATACTTAAACAAGTCCTGTAACTTCTTAGGTTTACGGCTAGTATAAAGTAAGAGAATAAACAATGTTCGCATCTCTATTTAAAAAAAAATAAATAATTAAATGAGTTCTAAATACACTATTTAGGTCAGTATTAAAATTTTTCCAAAGACAGTATTTACAATAACAATTAAACTAGCGCCGCGCTCTCTCACTACATATTACCAAATACGCTATTGACAGTTTGTGATTCGTGATGTTCACAAATTCGCAACTCGGTGTGTTCAAAACTGAACGAGTTTTATATTAATTTTATTTACGTATTTATTTAGAAATTAGAGATGTAACGTTACATAATTCTGCCAATACGATACTGATTATTGCAGTAAATAATCGGCGATACCGATACCGACAACTAGTGAAGTCCCCACTTGCACATTTTTACCCGACTGTCGAAGATTTTTCAGGTGTTTGTGTCTTCTTTATTATGTTCTGGCGATACTGTTTTTTATTGATAAGTAAATATATATAGAGCTTGACCAGCGTAAATTGGCATGCGGCGACTTTGGAACTAAAACCCGTTCTGAACCGAACCAGGTTCTGCAGCCCCTAAATAACGCACTTTGTCAAGAATTCTGACCATTTCGTCACCATCCTAAAAGATGTGAAAATAAGGAAGGACGATATTCTTGTGAGTTTTGATGTGGAATCTCTATACACAAATGTACCAAGTCAACGAGAGCTTAGATATTATTCACCAACTGTTAATAAAAAACAACATCGTCACGAAACTATTTCCTGTGGAGAGGGGTATTCAAAAAGGAGTAGCAATGGGATCACCAATAGCTTCAGTAGTCGCCAACTTATTCATGGTACACTTCAAAGAAAAAGCACTAAGAACTGCCACTCACCCACCGTCAATCTGGCTAAGATATGTGGATTTCATTCCCCCTAAATCCCCACAGATGTCGATAATTATTTTTGATATCGTTAGGTAATGTCGCTCGATGAGACTTCCACAATTGATTTTTTACGGAATTTAGAAAGCAATATACTTTTTGTGTAATGAAATTCTTTCCGAATTACTAACATTATACTAGGATACGCCAGAAATATTTATTATTAGGTCCTTACATATGAAATTGGCGTTTAGTATGGGAGGAACATAAAGCCGATTTTTTTTTATTATAATATATTTATTTAATCAAAGTATGTACCATTGCTATCTATGCACTTTTGCCATCTCATAGGTAGTTCATCGATCCCTTTACTAAAAAAACTATTCGGACGGGAATCAATAAAATCTTTGAAGGCGGTTTGGACTGCCCCATCGGAGTTGAATTTTTTCCTTTGCAAGAAGTTATCCAAATTTCGAAAAAAATGGTAATCTGTTGGGGCAAGGCCCGGAGAGTACGGTGGATGTCTTAGACATTCCAATTGAAGCTCCTCTAATTTGGTAGCCGTCTGTTGTGCAGTGTGTGGTCTAGCGTTATCATGAAGCAGCAGTGGCCTAGAGCGATTAACCAGCCTCGGTTGTTTAGCAGCTAGCTTTTCCATCATGGTTTGCAGTTGCTGACAATAGACATCTGCCGTAATCGTCTGGCCAGATTTAAGAAAGCTGTAGTGAACGACACCAGCACTAGTCCACCAAACGCTCACAAGTAACTTTTTTGGAGTCAATTTTCGCTTGGGGCATGGTTTGGCTGGTTCGGCAGGGTTCAGCCATTGCGATGAGCGCTTCCGATTATCGTACAGGATCCACTTTTCATCACAGGTAATGATTCGATTTAAAATCCCTTCATTATTGTGCCGGTTGAGTAATGCAACGCAGCAGTCAACGCGCGTTTGTTGATTTGCTTCACTCAATTCGTGAGGTACCCACCTTTCAAGCTTTTTCACCTTACCAATTTGCTTCAAGTGGATTAAAACAGTTTTATCACTAACACCGCAGCCTGCAGCTAACTCGGATGTGGTTTGCGATGGATCCGCTTCCACAATAGCCTTCAATTCTTCATTATCAACTTTGGTCTCCGGCCGTCCACGGGGCTTGTTCTGCAGGTCGAAATTTCCAGAACGAAAACGTTGGAACCAAAAACGCACTGTGTTTTCTTTTGCGGCACCGTCGCCATACACATCATTAATCCTTCGAGCCGTTTCTGCAGCACTGGTGCCACGGTGGAACTCGTACTCGTAAATAACGCGATATTTCAAGTTTTTCATTTTGTAAACTGAGTGACGCAAAGAAAAAAACAATTGAGGAAAAAACAAATGAATTATAATATTCAAAACACAAATACATGGGTAAATAGCTGTATAAATTTGGATTTGGAATTCCTAACCAAAGAGTAGATATTTGAGATCAAATTTGCCAGTACGGCAAAACGCCAATTTCATATGTAAGGACCTAATATTTCAATTTTTTTTATTAAATTCCTTTTTTTACCAGTATTTTTCATTCAGAATATTTTTGAGTTTGTTCAAATCTTTCAGAACGGTAGTGCTGGATTTCTTGTCAAAGAGACATCATTATTAATGTATATTATGGATGTCTCACAGAGACGAAACTGTATTTTAATGGCTGTCCGAGGTCGGTATAAAAGGTTGCTACAACACATACGAGGGCGGTCCAATAAGTACTTAGCCTCACCGCCCGATGGCGCCACTATCGCAAGAGAAATTTACTATCGTGTAGTACATACTCGTAGACGGCTACTTTCGAAATTTCAGCTGAATCGGACTCGTAGTTTTGTTTTGACCGCGTATGGAAGCGGGTGTATCTGCGGATTTTAGAAAAATGGAAAAAGAGCAATATCGGTCGGTGATTCGATTCTTGTTTTTGAAAGGAAATCGCGCAGCGAAATCAAAGAGCGCTTGGATGCTGTGTACGGTGACTCTTCTCCTTCGATGGCGACCGTCAAAAATTGGTTTAACGAGTTTCAACGTGGTCACTCATCGGTTTTTGATGAGCCACGCCCAGGTGCCCCGAAAACGGCTACCACGGAGGATAACATAACAAAAATCCACGATCTCGTATTGGCAGACCGCTGATTGAAGGTGCGCGAGATAGCTGAGACAGTAGGCATCTCAAAAAACCGCGTGAGTCATTTCCTGCATGGAATTTTGGGCATGAGAAAGCTGTCGGCGCGATGGGTGCCGCGTTTGCTCATTCTGGACAACAAACCGTGAGACCACTTCAGAGCAGTGTTTGACGCTGTTTAAGCGCAATCCGAAGGAGTTTCTGCGTCGTTTCGTGACCGTCGACGAAACATGGATCCATTGGTACATACCAGAGACCAAGGAACAATCGAAACAGTGGACTTCACCCGGCGAACGTGCTCCGAAGAAGGCGAAGACTGTCCTATCGGCCGGAAAGGTGATGGCCACCGTTTTCTGGGATTCACAAGGTGTGATCTACATCGACTACCTGGAGAAGGGAAAAACGATCACAGGGCTGTACTATGCCGAATTATTGGGCCGATTCAAAGCCGAATTGCAGAAAAAATGGCCCTGTTTGGTGAAGAAAAAAGTGCCCTTCCACCATGACAACGCACCGTCTCACACCTCCGCCCTCGCCACGTCCAAATTGGTCGAATTGGGCTACGAACTGCTGCCCCATCCACTGTATTCTCTAGATTTGGCCCCGTGCGACTTCTTTTTGTTTCCAAACTTGAAAAAGTCACTCGCCGGGCAGAAATTTGAGTCGAATGCGGAGGTCATCGCCGCCACGGAGGCCTACTTTGCTGACCTCGAGAAATTGTATTTTTTAGACGGGTTAAAAAAATTGGTGCTTTGCTGGGTCAAGTGTTTCGAGCTAAAAGAAGATTACTTTGAGAAATAAATCGCCACTTTTCCAAAATTTTCATTTTTCTTTTGTAGGCTAAGTACTTATTGGACCGCCCTCGTATGTGATATATGACATGCAATTCAAAATATATACAACTTTCAAAAATTAATAAGACATGGTATATTCTATCATGGTGGAATGGCGAACGTTACATATGTGTAAAGTGATCACTTAAGCCTACCAAAGATCAGTTGTAAGTCCAATATTTTCTATACCTACTTTCCCATATTAAAAATAAAATACAGTTTCGTCTCTGTGAGACATCCATAATATACATTAATTGATTAATGATGTCTCTTTGACAAGAAATCCAGCACTACTGTTCTGAAAGATGTTAATAAACTCAAAAATATTCTGAATTAAAAACAGTTTTCAGCCCCCATAGTTCGATCTCACGTATGTTAGGTAGTGTAAAATATAACACACTGTTCGAGTCTCCAGATGTATACAGAGTGCCATGCGATTGTGGAGCGTACTACATAGGACAAACCAAACGCAATATCACTACACGATTGAAGGAACATATTGGAGCAATTAAAAACAACAACTCCAATATATCGGCAATCTGCGAACATGCATCCAAAGGGAATCACTTCATCAGATTTGATAAGACAAAAATCTTAGAACCGCACCTTATACCCAGATTACTGAGGGAGTTCATTGAAATATACAAACATTCCAATTTCAATTGAGATGACAGTTACAAACTATGTAATGCGAAGGGCAGTAGGATATATATATATATATATATAGATATCGCGATACGATTGGCTGCACTTTCTCATCGGTTCAAACGTTTTATTTAAGCAAAGACGACCGAATGTTTAAAAAAAATTTGGATTTGAAAAATGTAATATCTAAATCTGTGATGTTTTTGTGCGCCCGAGGCGCAAAGATGATGGGGGACGCGAGCACATAAAAAGGGGGACACTCGGGTGCACCGTCTCTTTTGATTTCCCGGTTCCTGCAGACTTAAGACAGGGCTTAAGTACGCACGGTCGGCAGCAAGATTTATCATTGCAATAAACCAGGAGTAAAACACTTTTCCATGTATTTTACTCCACCTGAAAACCATCACTGTATTCCCAGGCGGGAATACATCACAAAATATTTATCAAAATTGAAAGGGTAGATAGATACCTGCACCTTTTTTTTCAAATAATTTGTGCGAATTCGAATGCAACGTTGTGTCAAAAGAACTTTATGAGATTTATGATTTTGGACAATCGAAAATTTACCTTTTAATTTATATAAATTAATATTAGCCATATGAAAACAAATTAGTTATACAAAAACATCCTCATAATGGAATGCAACGTTGTGCCAAAATTTCAAAGCAATCTGTGAAGAACTTTCAGAGATTATCGGTTTTCTACAAACGAACATCTACATTTTTATTGATATAGATTTGACTTGTATTAAAGGGAATGAATTTTTCATATTCAATATAAGAGATTAATGATAGTCAAACATTTTACAAAAAATAAGTCGCATAACTCGATAACTATTGATAGTAGGTCTGGCTGCTTGGACATTTTCGACTCATAATCAAGGCAGGAATGTAGTCTTGCGAGGTTATTAATATTTTCCAAATAACCCTGTATAATATACACCTCTGGACAAAAAAATTACACTTACCCTCTACCCCAAATTAAAAAAAAACCATTTTTTCTTAGAAATCCCTTTATCCTGTCGCCTTTGGGTTTTAAGTACATATTATGAACTGTATTGGCTACATGTTTGCAGTATTTACAGTTTTAAAAGTCGCAACAATTTTGTACTTCATAATGCTCACACTTCACAATAACTCAATGCATAAACATCACTAACAAATTATGGAAAATTTGAAGTAAATTATAATATAGTCGCAGGGAAAAAATTTAATTTGCAAAGAATTTCTTGTAAATTCAGGTTTTCTGAGTATAATGCGAGGGAGTTAATCAAACAATTTCATAAACTCTCTGGAGCGGAAGAGAGGAAGCGTGCTGCAACTGCCAGAGAAGTTGAATATGCAGAATCATTTTTGGCCGCTACCGAAGTATGCAACGAGGTACAATCTACAAGCCAAACTAAATTTTCAATGAAGACTGTCCAGGAGGCTATTGGAATGAGTTTCCAATGAAAGCGTCCTGCAAAAAAACCTTATTAGCTGAGAAAATAAAGAAGACTCGCCTGAATCGGGCGAAAGTATAGGAAAATTAGACTTTGGAGGATTGGAGATGAGTAGTGTTCTCCAATGAATCAAAATTTTATTTGCTTCGTCCAGATGGAAAGAAGATAGTTCATTACAAAATTGAATGAAAAGCATCAACGTAATTACATTACCTGAACTGCAGTCAAATGATTCCTAATAATATCCAAGCATTTATTATTTTATTTTTATCTGTAAACATTACTCATGCATCAGGTGCATCTAAATTAAACCACAAAAATATACATATATGGATTAAATAGTTACTATTAAATATTAACAATTTAATGGTTTTTTGCAAGTGTGAACTTTTTTTGTCCGGGGCTATATATATAACATTTTATTCAATAAAGTTGTGATTTTTGTTTCATAAATAAAATATATCAGAGTTGGAAAATTAATTAATGAAAATTTTTGACTTTGATATCTGAACCAATTTGAAGGTAAAAGATCAGCAATGAAAGGAACATGGTTGGTACATGTCGATCCACGACTGGAGTATTTGTCAGAAGCTCATTTTGGCTGTAATAATCACATATTATAATTGTCATTAATTAATTGCTCGGTATAATCTTCCTACAATAATGATGTCTGTTTGGTATAATAATACATTCACCTAGTAGCTGAAGGTTTAAGCCAGATCCCCAAGATATCATTTTTTTGTGTGCATTATAATTTTTCATAGAAAAAGCTTGAAAAAGAATGGTTCGATTCTGCGTATGTATTCTTATTTACAATAAATAATGTATGCAAGTCTATCTTTGTCGCATATAATGATTTCATTGGATTATTCAAAGGACACCCATCACCGTATTCTTAAAAAAACGAGATTGTTACCGCAACATTTCAAAATAGACATGACATATTTATGCCCCATGTTAAGTTTCTATGAGAAACGTCAAGACATCTGTCAAAATTTCTATCATTGTGATTGGTTTTAATTTAATATAATTCTACTCTTTGAATGAAGAAATTAGATGCGTGTGAAAAAAAGTGATTTCTAACAATTTTAAAATAATATTCGTAATGACTGGTTTGAGTGATGATAGAAATCTATTTGATATCCATGTCTTTTCAACATCAAATAAACTATTTTTTTAGAGCACCCAAACATCTTGGAGACCTGACATTACAGTCAATGTATGTGAAACAAAATATTGATAGTCCAACGTTTTAGAAAAAATAAGTTAGAAATATTGAAAAAAAATGCAAACTTTGTTGTCGCATATCTCCTTAACTATTGATATTAGGTCATAGCTTGAACATTTTCAACTCATAACCAAGGCAGGAGTATAGTCCTGCGAGGTTATTAATGTTTTCCAAATAACCCTGTATAACACAGTGGGGCACCGTGACAGCAGGTCCTTAGTCTCAGCACAGAGATATTAGTTACTAACAATCGGTACATCATTTGGATTGTTTGTTGGATGAATTTTTATGAAATCAACGGTAAACGTGATAAACAAGTTATAATTTCGTGAAAGCTTTGCCTTGACTAAACAATAAAAATGCAGGGATGGCAAATGGGCATTGATAATCAGTGTAGTCATATTTAGGTGTATTTATTTCTATGCAAATACAACCCTTGCAGTTTTCAATATAGATAAAAAATAAAACAACAATAAAATTCATTGCAGGAACCTACATAATATTATTGCAGTTATCTTGGTAAATATAAGAACTCTAGAACTCAATCCCAGAGTACAATGAACCAGAATTTGTATTAAGTAGTCTTGTAAACTTCATACTTTTAATTAAAATTATCTTGCATTGAATCATGTACTTGTCATTTTTTTAGAGGAAAAAAAAAAGATGGAGGAAATTTACATGGTTACATTAATTACCAGAACTTATTCATTGCACATGCATGTGTACCAGAATATATGCATGTGCAATGAATCATGCTACATGATTATTCTTACGCATTATTAAACACTCTATTATTACGTTCAAACAATGGATTTTATTTACAATTCGAAAACCTAATTACAGGTTCTTAATACCGCACCATTTATTATTTACAACACACGCAGTGTAGGTACAAGGTAGTTACATTTTCTCTATTTAATATATGTGTACATATATGCATTTGTTATGACCAAGTGTAAACACTTTTATCTTCTGAATAAGCGAGACTATCAATGGTTTCCATGAGATTAGGATCAGACGAGCAAAACCGCTCGAGCAAATCCTGGCTGAGGCCGCAGTCTGATAAGTTCTCCCTTCCAAATACACTTGGCATCTTATTGGAAGAATTTTCCATCGCTTTGTCACCTACAACAAAATTTGAAAAAGTATTAGCAATGAATTCTGTGCAAATATTAGAGTAAATAGTACAATATGTATTTAAGCAATTGCTATATTTTCTGGATGATAACACATACATTATCGATATGTAATGCTAATATTAGGATCAATAAGAATAATTGTGCATTACAAAATAGAAAATAATAAATACGTATATATTTATTATTATTAACCCCTAGGCACCTGAAGGGATTTTTATAAATTGGTTGCCCACGACGGCGTGGATTAAGGAAATTGTAGATCTATGTTTAAAAAAAATTCAGCCGTAGTAAAAAGGTGTACAATTACAAATTTTATTTTATTCTTAAGGCTGCACATCCACATTACGACCTTGAAACTTGAGATAAACCGTGTTAAGATCGTGCTCATTCAAGACGAGCCTGAGACTTCGACTCTACACAGTATCATATAAAAATCCAAGTGTGTTCAATTTGACATATTTCTGCACTCTTTTTAAATCATTGAATTTATTATTATAATCGAAAAATGAAGTGTCATTTCAAAAAATGATATTGCATAAGCACATTTGGATATTATTTTGACATCTGAAATGTCAAAATACTCGTGGATTTAAAAGACTTCTAATTATTTTCGATCTAGAATTTGAAAATAACATATTAATATTACTACAATAATATGTATTGTACAAAAAAAAAATTTTTTTTCTTGCAATGTTTTTTAATTTAAAAATAATGTTTTTAATTTGACTTAAAATTATATACAAAATCCACAATAGTAAAGTGCGAAGTTCTCGAGATCTCCAAAGTCACCAGATCAAATAATTATTAAAAAGTTAAATATTAAAAAATATTTTCAATTGCTGCACTTGGCATGCAATTTAATATGAAGTGAATAAATACATGAATCTAATGGCCAAAAACAAAACAATATTAAATTACCATCTGCCATAATCTTAGCTGCTTTGGTGAATGCCACACTTTGCTGTAGGTTGGCGAGTGTCCCACTGAATGAATTAGAATTGCTTTGAAGTAAGGAACATAGAGAGTGCACGGTGGTAGGCAGGATGGGGCCTCTCAACTCTACGGAATAATACTTCCCACCATCCGAGTGTACGACACTTTCACGGACCTACATTTAAAATAAAAGTAAAAATTTTAAAATAATAAAAATTTAAATTACAAATGTATTCAAAGTGCAGAAAGAGATTGTTACCTTTAACGGTTGCAATGTGCCTCCTTGAAATGCCGTGGGGGCGAGTAGGGTGGGTGGGATCCCTCCGAAAGGACCAGTGGCGGGGATGGAGGATTTACAATTGAGGAGGAAGTTGAACAACGCTTGAGCGTCCACCCCATGAACAAATATTAATGATTCCTCCCCACTGTCTATCATACTCTCGGTAACCAGAGTTTTACGCATCTGCAAAATTTAAGTTAGTAGGTACGTTTAAGTCAGTTTAAATGTCAGTAATAATGAATCAAAAATTGAATCTATACATGTATGTACAGTACATAGGTATATGTATATTTATTAAAAAATAATTAGAAGCAGTTTTTTTTTTGGTTTGTATCAAGGCAAATGAATTTTTAATATTCAATATAAGGTATCAATCAATATGTCAAATAGAAAAAACTGAAAAAATTAAATCTTTGAATTGAAAATTGAAGACTATCTCCACAACTACATATTGATATTAGAACATTGTTGCTCGAAAATTATCAACTCATAATTAAGGCAGGAATTTACAAGTAAAGTATTATGGACTAGCACTCCATTTATATGTTTAGTAGCAAAAACTTAGGGGGAGTCTTCTTCATTCAATTTTGAATAGAAAATATTTTTCATAGTTTGGATGAAATGTTGACAGTTACAGAGATAAGTGATATCAAAGTTTCCACTTTTTTTTCAATATTTTTGACCTATTTTCTGTAAAACGTTGGACTATTATGGAATATAAAAAATTCATTTGCTTACAATACAAGTCAAATAAAATGAAAAAACCTATGTACAGTCTGTTCAAACCTTTAATAGAGACGATTTATGTATGAGTAACAGGATGTTTACAAAGAAATATTTTTTAATAAACATATATTTTTTAAATAATAATTAGGTATCTATTTATGAGACAACATTTAAAACATACAAAACAACATATGTACATTCCTGCCACGATAATGAGTCGAAAATGTTCAAGCATATCAACAGTTATGGAGATATGTAATATCAGAGTTATGGAGATATGTAATATCAGAGTTTGCATTTTTTTTTACAATATTTCTTAATTACTTTTTACAAAAAGTTGAACTATCATTACAGAAGGAGAACAATAACGTTCAGTGAGAACAATAAGCATGATTTTTATTGAAATATACAGGGTTATTTGTAAAACATTGAAAACCTCGGAGGACTATACACCTACCTTGATTATGAGTCGAAAATGTTCAAGCAACCATGATTTAATATCAATAGTAATGGGGATATACGACATCAAAGTTTGCATTTTTTTTCAATATTTCTGACTTATTTATTGTAAAACGTTGGACTGTCATTACAGTAACTTATATCCAATATGAAAAATTTATTGCCTTTAATACAAGTCAAATAAAATAATAAAAACCTTTAAATTTCAATTGGAATTTCTGCAGGGTTTTTATCATTTTATTTAACTTGTATTGAAACGAATGAATTTTTCGTAATCGATATAGGTTACTGAAATGAAAGTCCAACGTTTTACAAAAATAAGTCAGAAATATTTTTAAAAAAATGCAAACTTTGTTGTCTCATATCTCCATAACTATTGATATTAGATCATGGTTGCTTGAACATTTTCGACTCATAATCAAGGCAGGAATATAGTCCTGTGAGGTTATTAATGTTCTACAAATAACCCTGTATATTTCAATAAAAATCATGCTTATTGTTCTCACTGAATGCTCCTTCTGTAATGATAGTTCAACTTTTTGTAAAAATAATTCAGAAATATTGAAAAAAAAAATTCACACTGTAACATTACATGTCTCCATAACTATCGATATTGGGGTTGCTTGAGCATTTTCGACTCATTTTGTATTTCGTGATATATTGAAAGTTAAACTTGCTGGTTAATTAAATATAATAAACAAAATAAATTAAATTAAATCTATTTAGGGCCGGTCTTATAAACGAAAGACCAAATATCCGTTAGTAAATCGACAATTAATGAACGGATTGCCGCTCGTTAGTAAATATTACCGACGCTCGTCTTATAAAACTTTTTTGACTATCCGTAAGTATCGCAATATTGTACTGCTCTTGTATATGATTTTAGAGCTGTCAGAGGCGCATTATATCTCTTTGTATGGAAACTAAACATAACTTCTATAAACCTAACCTACTCGCTCGCACCAATTGATCCAAGAGCATAGAATCTCAAGGAAACAAGCAATTGTGTGGTTGGTGATAATGTTAGATGCGTGTGCCTTTTTAATTTTTGCCCAATATCATTTGACAAGTGAAAACGGTAGATAAAATCTCCATCTTCTAATATATTAAAATAATCCACTCGTAAATTGAACATTCTTTGTCGTCGAGTTTGTTCTTCATTCGATGAACTTAAATACAATAACAGCTCGACATCGCTACCTGAAAACATTTTTTCTTGAAAATGTAGCAGCAGTCAGCACAGTATTTATGTACATGTTAAACAAACAGCACAAAACGCAAATTGACATCGGACCTAATAATACGTCGATCTGTCATACTTCTGTCAATTTCAACTAACGTACTGTAAACTGGTGGTTCGACTGTCAGTATCGGTCGTCGGTAAAATTTTACTAAAATTTGGCTAACGGATTGTTATAAGACCAGCCCTTACAAAATCTTCCAATTTTTTAATAGCACTTTTTTTGTTGTCATTATTTAACGTTTCTTTATTTTATTATTGGCCAAAGGCACGATCTACTTATATTAATGTCGACACGACTATCTATCAATGGCTGAAAGTAAACGACAAAGAATTAATGATTTTAAAAACAAATTCTATAATTATTTTACAAATATTATAGAATTGTAGAGCATAAGTTGTATTATATATCTATTTATTATATTATAGATTGTACCGTAGACTAGATTATATTATAGATTTACATGTATTATAGTATTATAGATTGTATAATATTATGGAATACGTAAATATAAATATGTAAGTTATTATGGATAGTATATTAGTAATAGATTATAGAATACTAGAATAAAGTGTAAAATACTAGTTTATATAGAGGAGTGTCATATAAACCTACTTAAAGCCTCTGGGGCCAGGCCGCAGAGGCTTTAAGTAGGCGCAGGGCGCGACTGTCCCCAGGGGTCAGGGCGCACCCGTGCGTCCAGAACGTAATTAATTATTTCTCGACGGCCGCGTATCGAATTTGCAAAATGTGATTTTTTCCCAATAGAGAAATCCCGTGGTGACCTGTCTTTCCATTTTCAACTCAAAAACATCACTAATTATATTTTAAATCAACAATCAAAACAGAAGTTTTTCTGCCGTCAAAATCGTATAGAATAGTTGTAGATGACGCCTCGAACGCGTGTTGCGCAATCGAAATTCAAATATTCCGTCGTCAAGGTCACGCACAATGTGCGCGGCAAATACGATTTATTTTTTCGATTTTCCATTTATTTGTACACGTATACACAAATATATACAGTATGTTTTGCGATATTTGTCAGTTTTTGTTGGTTTATGATTAAATTGAATACTAACAGTGATTTATTAACAAAAATACACGCAATTTTGTTGTGTTTATTTGAAATATGTGTGTGTGTGTGTGAAAGTGTATCATAATTATGTGTTATGAGTGCGATGTTCCGTTGTGTGCTGTGCAACAAAATATACCACACAGAAGAAGATCATTAGGTAGGCATCAAATAATAATAGTAGTGTTGTCTCTAATAAATAAATAAAAATTAATTATTATTTTTCGGAAAATGTTGCGCTGGCAACATTATCGAAATTCAAAAAAAGAATTATTTTTTTATTTAGATGATAAAAAAATCATTGCATTTCGACTTACGATAAAATAGTATGAATGTGTTTTTTTTAATATACGCATGTTTTCATGGTTTTTTTCGTAAAAATAAAAATCACAAAAAAACAGAAAATCTCTGGCCTTGACCTATATTTTGAGCGAAATTTTTAGGGTCCTCAACAAGTTAAGAAATTTAAAAAAAAAGAGGAAGCTGAAAATGAAGTAAACAATTAATTGGATAGTTGAAAATGAAGTATAAGAAGAATAAAGTAAAATACGAATCAAGTTGTAGAAGGGAGTACTGTTATCATTAATAAATAAAGAAAAAAAATTAAATTAATCATTAAAAATTATGCAAACCACCCTATATTTTTACAATATGAAGAGACATGCTCTCCCCTCGATGTACAGAGAAACACTGACAACTGTATTGGACTGTTTGGACGACGTTATTGGCGCATACAGCGAACTAACATAATCAAAGCGTGTATGTACATTGAATTCCCGGATGGGCACTAACACATAAGTCGTCTATATCAAAGATTTGAACAGACTGTATATATATATAGTACAATGAAAAGTTAGTGTGAAAAAGGTGTAAAATAATAGGTCTCACTTGTGAATGATTGATTTTTTTAATCTCATCTTCAGCAACACCTAAACTCTGTAACCACCGCTCTGATTCCATATCGTCTTCATCACCTGATGCATCATCCTTATCTTTGTCTGGTGGATTCTGATCAACATGACCATTCACAAGATTGTCCATTGTGTCGTAGCAACTATCAAATGATGAATTTTTTGGTCCATCGCCATCTCCCTTTTCTTCTCCATTTGTTTGTGCCGTCAAGTTACCTTCTTCAGATTTTCTTTTTGTGTAGTTTTTCCTCAGAGGCATTGTGTATTCGATTTCTAAAATGTTTTAGATACATATTGGTGAAATAAAAATAAAATTATATTTTATTCCTTCAATTAACCTTTCATAGACAACTGACGTACTCTTATTTTTCAAAGCACTGGCGCATAGCTCAATTTAAAAATTGGTAAGAATATTGATGTGATGTAACAATCCCCCTATTCTTAGGATAGCAACAAAGCATAAAATCTTGTCTCTACCGCGTCTTTGAACATAGGGATGTAAAAAAAGTACCTTCTTGTTTCAGTGTTTGTCTAAGACCTCTTGTACTAGGCGAAACGAATGCGCAGGTCTCTAATTGTCCTCCGATTCCTGCTGCTTGAAAGAGACAGGTGAAGGTATTTGCACAGACATAAAAATAAGGACACTGTCTAGCTCGGATAAGCTGCAATCAGATTAAATATTACGTGATTATATAATAAGTATTATGGACTAAAATTGAATAAAACAAAAAGAATGAATATGAACTGAAACTCTAAAAGTTACAGACAAACACACAAAAACATACTTGAAATAATGATCGGAAGCTTTCCGTCCATTCTTTGTGTAGGGCTTCTTTTATTTCTTCATTTGCTCCTATAAAACTTTTCATAGCAACTTTGCCTGATGTACGAGGAAACAGACTTAGCCAGGGAAGACTCGGGTGTTGCCAATACAAACAGTTTTGATGGAATCGTGCATGGTGTGAAGTATCCAATGTGCATGAGTTTGATGTATCCAGGCATCTCACAAATCTGAAAAGGAAGGAGACCAGATGAAATAAGGTAATTCTATTGTCTATTTGGGGCCTATGAGACAACTGAAACAACAACAAATACTGAAAAAGAGAAATAGTGGAACAAGATTCCAGGTCAGTGCAGAATTGTCTACTGAATGGAAGTGATACAATTTTGTATTAGCAATAGAAGACAAAATTGCCTCTCATGAAGATCAGACATTAGAAATGCTTGGAAAACAAATACACAATTGTCCTTTCTCTTCACCTTTTCTTCAGCAGAATTTATATCTACATAGCAGTGGCGTGCAGTGGGTATAAACTTAGGTTATGCTGTGATCGACTGTATACCTATATTAAAAAAAATATATATACATATACGCATAAACCTATAAGAGTATATACATTTTTTGAATTTTTTTAACTGTATATAATGAACTATTTTGAGTAGCTTCAATCCACAAAAATAACTGCACTATAAAGAAGTACCTATTGTAAACAAGATTTTCTAAATAAATAAATATTTTATATATGGGTAATACGGCAAAAATTTTCAATATATTTCGAAGACGATGTAGATATAATTAAATCGGAGATAATGCTAATTTCAGATATACGTTTCTTTTCACAAAAATAAATCAGACATTTTATGATATCACCGATGGCAATGTCATCGTAAATAATCATTATGGTACCTATGACCATTGGATATGACAGATGGTATTTGGTATTTACATTCACCATAGAAATGAAAAATAGAATTTACACCGAAAATTTTGGGTGGAATTTGTTAAAAATAACATTTCTGCAATGACGTGGCATAGGACTTTTCGAAGAAACACGCTATTCCATGAAAAATTTACTCGTCTATTACACAAAACTTGCAGCATAGAACTAAGTAAAAATACACGGTTCAGGACGAGTTTCTTCTCGACTTGACCAGATCTATGCTACATAGCCTGTCTACAAGTGAGATGAAATTATCTAAAGTAAACTTAAAATAATTTGGATTTGTTTTTTCTTGTTTTGTTTGATATTTACCCAGTGATACCAGAGGCCTCTTCGCTTGCTTTTAACTTTTGATTCCATGCAAAAGGTCTGGGTGACATGAATCTGAGTTTAGTTTTTAGTGACCAGTCAATAGGAATATTGCGTTTCCCACAAACACTTGGCTGCTCCTAAAAAAATAATATACGAACATATATTACATATTATAATATAAACCCACCTCTTGGTTATAAAATCTTTGGGGGTTTTTGGTTGAGGACGGCGTAGATGTGACGTATCTGGAGAAGTTACTTTTTAGGGTCACCACCCGTCCTTGACGGGATTCTCCAAAGTCGTGAAATGATGGTTAAAACTCATTCGATGTTTTACAGCGTTTATTTTGAATGAACAGTTACAATTTTATAGAATTATCGCGGGTACAAAGTAATGGAATGATATACGCGAGTTCCGGCAGAGCTTCCAGACAATTTTCTCGATGTTTGCGCAGAGAAAGTTTGTATAATTTTTAAACTTAAAATAACTGCTTTTAAACTTGTTAGCGCCATAATTTGACATCATTTATGTGATCACGACCCTTTATTACGCCAGGAAAAAAATTAACGAAATTGGTGTTTCGTTGCCAATCCTAACTTATTCCTGTTAAACTAAATAGTTTACCTAATGTATTATTTTCAGAAATATTGTACACATTATTTTTTTGAAGTGACTTGAACAATAAATAATTTTATAATTATTAATTATAATATATTTATTGTTTATGAAAACAGAATGGGTATGGACTAGTTGACACATGCGGAAGCAGCACAAGACAAGGGAATATGAAAGCACCTTATCGAGACTTTGGGCTTCCAACTCTACTAGGACAAAGGGATGAAGATGATGATGATATATTTACACGCTAAATAATCTACATGCATTCTAAAATAATCTACACATCTCACTACTTTCACGTGATTTTGAAATTTTTTGATAATGATAATGTGCACGCTATATATTTAACTTTTTAAAAATCGCTAAAATTATATAAAATGTTAACTGCATTCTTCCTATAGACGTGCCAATATAAATTGGCATGCGAGGGAGGGCGTCCCTGTCATGTAACAGAAGTTGCCAGGGTGTAAATTGACTACACAACACATAATGTACAAAATGTCCGGTGACCGGTGTCAGAGCCTTTAATAGAAATTTGGTCGGGCAACACTAAAGAAACCAACCAGTAATGGTGGCCGCTCTATCTGTCAACTTGTCAAACGGTAATATCGGTCCATTATTTGCTTTTTCAGCTTCGCAAAATTTTAATACTTCATTGGTAATTGTTCTTGCACCATCCCGGAATACGAAATTGAACTGAATGACAGGGCGAGGGCGGGGTGGGTTTTGGTTCCAAAGTCGCTGCACGCCAATTTACGTTGGGCAAGCAATATCATGAAGATCAACATGATAGGTAGAATGCAGTCAACAGCAAGAGGAAGAATGCAGAAATATGACTGAAAAGGAATGTGATAGAAGAAATATTAAGCAAATAGTGAATGCAAAAAGAAGAAATACTTCATATTCAGAATTCTGAAATGGCCAAAAAATTGATTTAATTTTTATAACGCTACAACCGCCCGCAGGATTTAGCAGCAAAAAATCAAGTAAGCAATGGGCGACCGACTGCTGATTTCTTTACTGCTAGTGCATTATAATTGTATAATCATGTTTATAATACATTTTATTTTATTTATATTACTTAATTATAATTATTAGACTAACATTTTCATTTTAATTTGTAAAATTGGAACTTACTTGTTCTGTTTCATTTTGTTCTTTTGTAATTTTATTCAAAAGATTGGTGAATGAGGAAAGTTTATCATCGCCACCTATTTGTTTTGGCCCATCAAGCTTTGTATTTGACAAAGCTAATAACTGAAATAATGTGGAGTCTGACGATTCATCCAATGTTGTGTTGCCACAATCTTTAGGATCGCAGAATTTTTTATTTTCTTGTTCTTGAATATTCCTAAAATCATTAAACAAAATATTATGAGACCGAATAAAAATTAGGAATTCAACAAGTTAACACAAAGGAGAATCTGAGTTTGGGTTTGCAAAACTATGGTTTTAATTGCACTGTTTTAATTTTCATTAATATTTTATTATTGTGTTAGTTAGATTTTGTTGATACCTAGTAATAAATACATTACACAGCAAAATAATAAAATACTCACTTAGAAAACGGATTTTTCCTTTTTTCTCCACCTAATAACCTACTGAAGTTTAGGGAATCATTATTGTATCCAAAAACTTTCGACAAATCTGGGCAAGTTTGAGAAGACGGGTGCTTCATTCGTTCCTGAAATCAATATACTTATTAGTTGTTACAAGCTAAAAATGTGTTGCAAAAAACTTTAATCAATTTAAAATAGCAAGAGACGAAAACAATATCTAGACTAGGCATGGTTGCAGAAAATTTAGAGTAATTAAAAATATTATATTTTAGATATACCAATTCAAAAAATACGAAGTGATCTATTTACTTGTAAAGCTTTCTTTTTCCTCTTCAATCTGTGCAACTGCATAACTTCGTCGGGCTTTTTCCATACAGGAGAGTTTCCCAATTGAATGTTGGAGTTTTCTGTCATTTTTGTGTTCTGTTTGCAAACTTTAAAAATATGTATTAAGTAATTAAAAATATTGCTTCGAGATTCTTTTGTTGTTTAAAATCGAAACAATGAGTTTAGATCGTATGTATATTTTATTTATTTCCGCATGCTGACAGAATGCACACAAACAATATTCAAAACGAACAGCTGCAAGTTTCTGTTTCTGTTTTTTATCCGTCAATTTTATATTTTGTTACCAATGTTAAAAAACAAATAACCAGCAATGAAAAATATTTTCCAGCAAGATGTTTTAAATAGGTACTTCGATTGACAATAGTGATGGTCAAACTGTTATTATTTTAACCGGTTACACGTAGTACAGTTATTTGAGATTTGTATCGACGATTATAACTGAGATAAGTGTTGTCTAGTATCGAAGGTGGTCGAATTTAGAAAAATCAGTTACAAATCATCATAACAATCGGATATAAATTTCAAATAACGGTTAGTGTGTCACCGGTCGCCGGTGACACTTCATTAATTGTCAATGTCACAAACTTTGGCAGCGATGCAACAAACTTCAATAGTTCACATGCCTCGCAAATTTGTTATATTTTTATAACATTTATTTATGTACCTTCATTTTTTCACCTTTAATAGAAAAAAATACATTTTTGAGGGCGTCATTTTATCCAGATTTTAAAATTAAAATTGAAAAAGGTAGCCAAATAGTTATAATAATGATATGGAAAATATTGGAAGTGATTTAAAAATATACTGTTAATTTTTCAAATAATATCGACATTTTTTCTAGTTATGGTTCAGGTCATGAATATTTTTGTACTTAAACTATTTATTGTTTTGTACTTACATTATTTATTGTTTCACTTGCATTATTTTACCGAAAAAACAATAAATTCTACTGACATTTTCCAAAATTTCACTCTGAATTTTCAAACGAAGTGAATTTTTTATCCTTCAACCTGTTTATAAAATATTTGAATTTTAAAAGACATCGATACAAAAGCCTCACCCTTACGATAATAAAAAAATGCATTACTAATTTTGGTACCACAGTGTAATTTTCCAAAGTGACCCAGTTTTAAAAAGTTCATTCCTAGCTGAGTTTGCAGGGGTAACCACAGAATAAGATTTTAAGATGTTAATATTTGTTTTAGGCGTGTGGCGTCTTTAGTCTCCCATCGTTTACCTTAACTAGATTATTTATTATAAGATAAACAATTTGTGTTATCGCGCAAATCTGAAAGCAAAACACTTTATACCCATATGTCAGAAAATTTTCAGTTTAGGGTGTACTACTATTGGAATACTACTTTCACGAATACGAATACGAATATCAAGCATACTATTCGGCGAATACGAATAATTCAACAAAGTAATAAATAATACACCACTGTTCTTTTTTTACTAAGAGATTTAATAATTAAAATTTACCACCGGCAAATTTTTGTTCAAAAAGCACAACATTTCTTTTATCCGTTTGTACATTCCCAGCGGTCGATAATAAATATAACTTTTTTCACGCTTACGAGAGCTCATGTTATTAAATTAAATTTGAAATTATATTATAAAAGTTAATACTTTTACACACAATGGAAATGAAATGGAACGAACAATACGTATTACAAGTCTTGAAAAAGCATGTGATGTAAAATACCTAGGGATTATAATTGGCAACAAACTCAATTGGCAAAGACACATACAAGATCTCTCTAATAAGGTTAAGGAAATGGGATACATATTATAAAGAAGTCTGAGAAATGTGGTAGATATTGTATCCCTCAGGACTATATATTGTTCCATCACTCAATCCCTATTATCCTATGGCATAATTGGATGGGGAGGGTGTATCAGATCAGTCATGGATTCGCTGACAAAATCACAAAAAATGCATCATGCGCATAATCACCAAGAAATCGAGAATGTTTCCTTCAGATGATTTGTTTGGAATATTTAACGTTCTTGACCCGAGGCAATTATACCTTAAAACCGTTCTTGTAAAATTCCACAAGGACAAGGTAAATTTTAAGCGTCTACAAGAAACATGGATTACAAGGCTGGCAAATGCAATTAATTTCGAGGTAGGTACCTAAAATGAAAACGTCTTTTGGACAAAGACAATTTAATTTCACTGCCGCACTTGTTTTTAACAAGTTACCAAATGAAACTAAAGAAATTACAATACATAAAACTTTTAAACACCGTATTACTAATTTTATAAAAATATTAGGTAGTAGGTATGCTGAAGAAGTGATCCGCCCTTGACCTCTGAATTTGCCAAATCTGATTTATATTAGGTCCTTACATATGAAATTGGCGTTTAGTATGGGATGAACATAAAGCCGATTTTTTTTTATTATAATATATTTATTTAATCAAAGTATGTACCATTGCTATCTATGCACTTTTGCCATCTCATAGGTAGTTTATCGATCCCTTTACTAAAAAAACCATTCGGACGGGAATCAATAAAATCTTTGAAGGCGGTTTGGACTGCCCCATCGGAGTTGAATTTTTTCCTTTGCAAGAAGTTATCCAAATTTCGAAAAAAATGGTAATCTGTTGGGGCAAGGTCCGGAGAGTACGGTGGATGTCTTAGACATTCCAATTGAAGCTCCTCTAATTTGGTAGCCGTCTGTTGTGCAGTGTGTGGTCTAGCGTTATCATGAAGCAGCGTGGCCTAGAGCGATTAACCAGCCTCGGTTGTTTAGCAGCTAGCTTTTCCATCATGGTTTGCAGTTGCTGACAATAGACATCTGCCGTAATCGTCTGGCCAGATTTAAGAAAACTGTAGTGAACGACACCAGCACTAGTCCACCAAACGCTCACAAGTAACTTTTGTGGAGTCAATTTTCGCTTGGGGCATGGTTTGGCTGGTTCGGCAGGGTTCAGCCCTTGCGATGAGCGCTTCCGATTATCGTACAGGATCCACTTTTCATCACAGGTAATGATTCGATTTAAAATCCCTTCATTATTGTGCCGGTTGAGTAATGCAACGCAGCAGTCAACGCGCGTTTGTTGATTTGCTTCACTCAATTCGTGAGGTACCCACCTTTCAAGCTTTTTCACCTTACCAATTTTGCTTCAAGTGGATTAAAACAGTTTTATCACTAACACCGCAGCCTGCAGCTAACTCGGATGTGGTTTGCGATGGATCCGCTTCCACAATAGCCTTCAATTCTTCATTATCAACTTTGGTCTCCGGCCGTCCACGAGGCTTGTTCTGCAGGTCGAAATTTCCAGAACGAAAACGTTGGAACCAAAAACGCACTGTGTTTTCTTTTGCGGCACCGTCATCATATACATCATTAATCCTTCGAGCCGTTTCTGCAGCACTGGTGCCACGGTGGAACTCGTACTCGTAAATAACGCGATATTTCAAGTTTTTCATTTTGTAAATTGAGTGACGCAAAGAAAAAAACAATTGAGGAAAAAACAAATGAATTATAATTTTCAAAACACAAATACATGAGTAAATAGCTGTATAAATTTGGATTTGGAATTCCTAACCAAAGAGAAGATATTTGAGATCAAATTTGCCAGTACGGCAAAATGCCAATTTCATATGTAAGGACCTAATATAATTTCAAGTATACTCTAATATAGTATTTATTTTTGTATCTACTTAAATTTTTCTTTTGTATCTTATCTTTTGTATTTATTTTTGTATCTACTTAAATTTTTAATTACTTCTTAATTTTATAACTATGTATATTTTCTTTTCTTTTAGATTGATGTATTCTTATAATTGTATATATTACTTAATTTCGTTCTGCTTTCATTTTTACGTTTATACTTCTTTACTATTGTTTTGTTACTATTACATTACTATCAAATGAGAATAACTGCCACAGAACAGGTTTTACGTAGTGTGGCAGTTATTAGTAACTTATATTAACAAATGTAAAATAAACAATAAAAAAAACAAATACATAAATAAACAAAAAAAATTCCATGAAATGAGCACCTAATCTTATTAATAACTCAAAGAAACTAGATGAAAGAACTCATGTTATGCTGTGAAACAAGTAACAATTGACAACTTGAGAACTCAATAAATCCATTCATTCAATGTTAGGGGAATTCTCGATAATAGAGTGCGTAGATGTGTTCAGATACACGGTGCACAGCCAAACCGTAATATTTGCGAAGGGTTTAAATGGAGCGGAGATGGGGGGGGAGTGTCTAATGACAACAGACTGATATTTTTACACTATTTTGATGAGGTGTGTAAAATAATATAAAAGTTTCTAAGAATAAAAATAAAGTTTTGATTTGATTTGTTTTGAACTTTTATGTTTAATTAATGAACTGTATAATCTGAAGATAAAATATAGATTACACCTATACAATATTTATTACATACTAAAAATATGTTCATTGAATTTCATCTCATAATTTTATAACGCAAGCGTATAAGACTTTCATTTTGTAAAAAAATCCTGGTTGTATTCATGTATGCGCGGTAGAAGTTATACTTAAAAACTAAAATAATGACAACATTATATAAAAATATTGAGTTGTAAAAATCTATACTGAACATTGTCGAGTTTTATGAAAATTAATTAAAACTCATACTTGTAACTTACAGAAATGTAGCCTCGAATATTGAAAATAATTGGGACAGTCAAAAAGTTTCTTAAAAAACGATCGAAACATTTGTGAACTCGCAAGTAAATAGAATCTGACAGCTGGCAAGAATTCAATATGGCTTCGTTATTGAGACGTTGTCCCTTTTCAAAAAAAGTTTAAGTATATACTACTTACAAGTTTTATCGATTTTCAACCTAAAACGGGTCCGTATTCAAAAGTTTCGAAACTTTTGAATACGGACTATACAACTTTGATAGCCGCATTGAATCTGTTTTTGTTTTGAAAACGAATATCTGGCAATTACCTACGGCGTTTTGCAATAAGTAATATCTCAAATATCATTTTTGATCGTTTTTGGCATGGTGACAAACAAAAACTTTCTTAGAAAACATTGACAATAACATGAAATGTAGAAATCTGTACGAGAAGCCCCTTTTGGCATTTCGATTACACACCTAAAATCATAATTCAATAAACATTTCTATTTTTCAATTCAATAACCAATAATTCGTCAGCTTTTGAATTGAGTATCGACAATATATTATTATTTTTTTTTCTTAAAAAAAATGAGATGCAAACACGGAATACATGTCGCATCAATATTTTTACAATTCTCAAACTAAGGCAAAAGCCTGTGTTATGAAAATAGGACTAACTTGCTGGTGTCTTGGAATGGGGCTTGATCCACAGACCACTAGATCACTAGGTAACCACTAGGCAAATGTCATGACCACCACACCAACAAGCTACTCGATATTATATTATATTTACTGGAACACTAATTTCAAATTTACAGATATCTATGAAAATATATGAAATAGATTTTGAAAAATAAATTATATTTTGTAACTCAGTATGGATGGTTAGGGATAATGTTTTCACTCATAATTTTTATAATAAAAATCTTAAAAATTACGATTCCATTAAAACGCGATATGACGACACTTCGCAGGAATTATAGAGAAAACATATATATTCTATTGTATTTGTCACTGTAGGTAATGTGTTTATTTTTTATGATCACTGTTCGTCTTCGCTTACTTTTTAATCGTGTTTGCATGGTTTATATATATATTTAGCGGTATTCGTGACCTATTTTAATTAAATAACTATCTAAAAACACATTTAAAATAATGGAGGACAGATTTCACAAGGAAAATCCGATAATTTGCCGAAAATTGATGCACTAATGTTTGGCTTCATTTTTCAGTTTTCAGGAATGAATTTCTACATTTGGGTACCATACAATACCTACAAAACTTTTTCCCAGACATAATGGACGCACTATACAAATAAGCCGGCTTGTTTTGTAAAAAAACGAATGAACGTGTAAATACGCGAATGTGCTGTTACGTGTTAAACGTCAGATTTACATAAAAATTAATGACTGACGTCACTTGCGAAAATAAGCGTTTTAGCAAGAGTTTAAAATGGTTTTTAATGTTAAAATACATATTTAAAAAAATCTTTTTCATAAACGTATTTTCTAAACCAAAGTTAAGATTTTTCTATTTAAAAAAAGTGAAATTACCCTATTAAACAAATCATCCGCTGTGCGGATGCACGCGCATTTACTGGTCCCGCATGCTGCGCACGCTGGGCGTGCATAGCTTCCATTACAATATTTTTTTTTATCCTAAATGTGCCAAAAGAAGTATAACTTCAAAAAGATGAATAAGTATAGATAACGAATAGTTATAGGGCACAAAAATGACCACGGTTAAAAAGACGAAATGATAGTCAACGTCAGTCGTCACCCTCAGATTTCAGCAATTTCTCTCACTCTACTTTACAGTCAATAATCATTTGGCCAGTATTTCCCATTGTGGATAATTTAAAAGTTTTAAAATATGTAAATAATACGTGTAAGCAATTTCAACCTACTCAACTGACCCGTAAAACTTTTTAATGCTTTTGGTAATAAATTATTTACTAAGGAAAAGCATACAAAAACAAGCTTCAATGCGATTTCAATTCATATCAACGCGATGGTTTATTGTAATTTTATGTTCGTATTTCATTTTGTTTGACTATTCTACTTGAGATTCTATTTACATATATATAATCTATAACACATTAATATCGGGTATGATAAAGAAAACTGAAAAATTGTTCAGTTTAAATATTAAACTGATGAAGATATTAGGCATGTGGTATTTAGATAATGTTCCTATGTGGCAAAAAATCATCTATAATTTGTATTCGCATTTAATAAACATTTTCCTCGTGATTTACGATATCACCACCATGCTTTCGATTTACGAGAATAGACACGATGTCCCGAAAGCTGCAGCCAACCTGGACAAAAGTCTCGTGGGATACAATACCACGTTCAAACTTATATTCATACTAATGAACAAAACAAAATTTATAGAACTTATCGAAGAAATAAGAACCTCTAATGACATATCAGAAGAAACAGAAGAAAGAATGAACAAATTAACTAAATTAGTAATGATGGGTGGATCATTCGCAGTTTTCACATTTATTATATATTCCTTGATATTTGAAACAACGGTATATGATACATGGACACCGGTGGAGCCATATGAAGCTTACTCATTTACTTATTTTGCAATCTTCACCTTTCAAATGATTTTATTATATCCCAACATTTGGAGATACTTGGCAATTGAAGCAATTATTGGTGTACTCATGATATATCTAGTCGAACAGTTAAAAGATGTCCAAGAAAAATTACGAACACTAGATATAAATACATATTCTTTGGAAGAACTCGAAAATAAATTCAAAGAATGTGTTAAAAAACACACCAGGATTATAAGGTAAATTTTTGTTCAGATTTCAAAATCCTTGCCATAATCCTTACTATCGTGTTTTTAATTTCGTAATATTTATTTTATTATTTATGTACCTACATATCATTATAATAAATTATACGAATATCCTTCAATTCAATTGCGGGTTTTAATCTTGCTAGAGGAAATATTTTGCACTTTTTGTATGAAATGCTAGTTTATAATAAAAAACTAAAAAAATAACAAATACACAATTTAAAAGTATAAAGTATAAAAGTGAAGAAGGGTGGTTGTGTGGTTGTTCATGAACCTTTGATCAACAGTAGAAGAAAAAAAATGAAGAAAAAGCATAGATTTTTCGAAAATGGTTGTTTGATAGCTTGGAAAACGCAAAATTGATGCTTTTTTTAAATATTACATTATTATTATTATTATTTTAAGTACATTAATTATAAAAAATAATAATTTGTTGACATTTTTGAGATAAGAATATTAAAATTGGCATAATAATTTAATTAGATTACGATCTACAGAATGGTTTAAATGAAATATGCGTAACTTTGAACATACATACATAGGCTTATATAACATAAAATTTTGAACAAAAAGGTTCCATGAAATCTGCCCTAAAATGTTTCATGTCGTCATTCGTCGTCGCTTTTATCTTCATAGATAAGAGAAAAAATATGTGCTGTAATTAAATGCTCATAATGACGATGAATTAAGAATGCATGAAACCAAATAAGTTTTTCTGTAGAAATACTCTCTAGCTCTAGGGTATGTAATTCAATTAGGTATCTACAGAAAAATACAAATGAAGAACCGTACATTGGGACTTTTTTGTAATGGAATCTCAAAGCTACCTACACGAAAATAAGAGAGAAAATTCAAGTTCTAGTGTGAGTTGTCCATTTTCGAATTTTCAGATCCACGGAGAAAATAAATAATCTATTTGAATTTATATTATGTATACATAATACATTGGTGACATTTGAAATTTGCTTGTCGGCTTTCATGATAACTTATGTAAGTACCTATTTATCTGTAAACACATATTATTTAATCTATAAATATTTACATTTGAATACATAATTTAATCGAATTTATATTTCATGTAAAAATATTATGAAATTTATTTCAGCATATAAAAAGAGGAGATGTTCAAGGCGTATTTAGTTTTTGCGTTTTCATATTTGTGACAATGTGCAATACTTACCTATACTGTAGTTTAGGTAATGAACTGATAATGCAGGTAAGTGCGTTAAGCTTTTGTGTAAGGTTTTCTTGGCTATTCTGCCGCGTATCGTACCACTCGTTCGAATCCCTCGAAGAGTAAATACATAGGTATTATATAAAATCATGTTGTTAAAATCCTGATAACGAAAATAAGTCATACATTAGTATCGGCATATACGAGTATATTATACAGTTTGATGAAAATGTAATAACGCGTGTTGTGATGTATGTCGACCATCAAAAAAATAAATAAAACGGTAATATTCACATCTCCTCAAAATTAAACAAAAACCTAATTTTAAAATAATTCCAGACGATCCGGGCTGCTTGACGCTGTCCTGTAAATATTATATCTGTGGCGGTACCTGTACAACCCTGCGCCAACCCGGCGGACAAACGAATTGTTTACGTTAACATAATTAAACCGCCGTGCTGTAACCATTCGAGAACAAAGAAAGTCATTGGGGAAACAAAACAACGACGCTCCGTTTTTATTTTAGTCGAATGTCTGCCATAACATTTGGTGGACACGCGCGTGTCATCCATTTCTTTATTCATTATTTTATTTCCTTTCTTTACTTACTTGTACACTTTCACTTACTTCCAGAGCTTGACTATAGGAGAAATAAACATGAACAATACAACCAATCGCTCTTTCATTCCACGAACTCTGAACTTATCCTAAAATAAATCTTTGATTCATTACGTATTATGCAAAACCATCTCCATTGTAACACAAGCAAACGCAATATTAAGTTGTAATATTTTCCATGATTTTAATAAAAATGAACAAATAATGGCATTCTAAATATGATATAAAAAGTATCATTTTTCTTTCAGAGTGAAGGTATAGCTGTTGCTGCATATGAATCTCCGTGGGTAGATTGGCCAGTCCATCTGCAGAAAAAGTTAATTGATGTCATTCGATGCTCCCAAAGACCCCTTTATCTTTCTGCTAGCATCACAATTATGTCTCTCGAAACATACACCAAGGTGCCAGAACTAGAAATATATTTTCATTACTTATTAAATAATTATTGTAATCATTGGATTGTATAATTACATAAATGCAGGACCGTTCCTATGTATTTTGCCACCCTAGACAAGATTGAAAAATACTGCCCCCTCTCTTTTACTAACATCACTCTCTTTTCATGTCATCCAGAGTGGAAGGATTAATACATTAGTTGTAAAAGAACTTGTATTCAAAATGAAACAATAAAACACGTCGTACATTAGATAACTAACTTAGCACTGTTCATGATTCATGATATTTCATTTTAAATTTTTCTTTTCTAACTTCAAGTGTTTTGGGTTCTTCCTCTTAATCCAATGGTGCCTTCCTTCCTTTTAGTAAAGTCTCGCTTAAGATATCTATTGTCAAGCTGGTAAGTCAAGACTTTTCTATTGAAATTGTGGCTGGTCCCACGAGCCTCTCTTGGTTAATTGAACTGCATAATTGCTCACATAATTTTTTCTCATGATTTTTCAGTTTTTCGCTGTTTCATTAAAAAATAAAATATTCCCGCTATTTTGCCGCCCCAAAATTTTTCTCTCTCCAGGCGGCCACCTAATCTTATCTGATAGTAAAAATGTTTCTGATTATAGGCCAGTAGCATCAACTTGCTTTATTCTTAGTAATAGTTCGTTTAAAACATAGATTTTTACGAAAACGGGTTGTACATGGTTGGTAGAAAACGCAAAAATTGCAAAAAATTTAAATGAAAGATTACTATTACCATACTTGACTATAACTGGACTATGACCATAACTGGCCCTAAATGACATGTTTCGGCCAAAATTTTTCACTCGTATGCTTTATATTTATATACTTTGCGGACCCCTGTTGGAAGGGGGCAAGGAAAAATTATTGCGATGAACACATTATGCCAGAAGGCTTTGTAATAGAATCGAAGTCATATTAAATTGAATAAAATTACAAATTTAGAATATCTAAAAATAAGATATCCTATCATTTTTATTGTTCAAATTAGAATCCCAAAAATATTTTAATATTTTTTTGCACTGATGCAAGAAACATTTATCTTATAAAACTATTTTAGGCAGAATTGTGTATTTTAAAAGTGTAGTATCCATTAATAAATAATTCATTTTACAGATTGTCACCAATGGCTACAGGCTCTTTGCAATCTTATGCGATGCTGTGAATTAGAATTGAAGTAAAATGCAAAATGTTTTTAAAAATAACTAGATGTTAAAACTTATACAATAGCTCATGATTCACACAATAAATAAACAAACACACAATAAAAAAAAAACAAACAAAAAAATAACATTTTACAATAATATGTAAACGCACACTCGTACACTGTAGAATGGCAATTTAGTTGTCTTCTTTGGGTTCATAACATGTTCATAAATACCCCAACTAGTTTGAATTTTGCACTATTTTTATAGTATATAAATGAAAGATGCTTGCTACATTGTCGGCAGACGTCAAACAAATGTCAAATTTTGTTGATGTGGAGCAATGTGGAGTGTGGGCACGAGTTTGACATGGTTAATTAAGTAATTGTTCGAACAAAATCTTCTAACTTGACAAATGCTTCTTTAATAAAATGAATAAAAAAACATCTGCTTTATCCGTTGAATTAATTCGACAAAATTTGGTTCAACACGATCTTCAAGTAAAAGCATTAATACAGGTAAGGAAAACTAGATTACTCAACATGTTTCTTCCGACTTGTATACAGAACATTAGATAGTTTTTAATTTTTTTTACGGTAAATACGAATTAACGTCTTTTTTTGAATGAAGTAAAAAATATATTTGAATAGTACAAAATATATTCTCATACAATTTCCCCAATCTTGGCCACGGAATAAATATTCTTGTAAAACTGTTCACAATGTTTTAGTATATTAATTATGAGTTAAATTGCTTTTATAGGACATTGTTGCTTGTAGAGAATCCTTAGAAGAACTGAATGTGTTGAACTGCCAGGGAAGGGGGCACATAGTTGAGCTCCGCAAGGATATTGAATTATTAGATCAGTATGCTAAAGATAATCTTGATAAAAAACTTGCCGCTGAAGTGGAATCACACAGACAACAACTTGCAAGGTAATATTACATATGTGCATTAGTGTTTAACACTAGTCGCGTGCAAAGGGAGGAGACGGCATCAGAATCAAATTCATCATTACACTGGACGCTATAAATAACTTTATTTTAATAAACGGTTTCATTTACTGTTCTATTCTTCTATTATTATAGTATATTCTATATATAGTATTCCAAGTACTCCTGATATTTGTATCGTGTAAAAACATGATGGACTGTCAAAGCTGAGATTACTTTACAAAATACATTTTAGAATACTCTTTATTTATTTCCGTAACTTTAAAAGTCACGGGAATACATTATTGTAAACAAAAGTTTCGGCAGAGATATTTGCTTGCTACTATGGATGTACAAAACGAGTTCTCAGCACTGGTTGCATTATGTATAAGAATAGGAATCCTATGTTATCGTTTTATCCCCTATGTCTACCCCTGAATAAAGATACGATGGTACATAAGCGTATTACTTTTTTGTTTAGAAATATATTATATAAAAAGTATTGTTATAGCCAGGTTATTTCTATCATAACTGAAATTAAAAATTACTGGCAGCATTGTAGAATTTAATTATGTGCACCATTTTGTTTCCAACCTATTTACATTCCTAACAGCTTGTTTATAATTTCATCATTTTATTACCTGCACTCTTATTTGAGATTTTATTACAGAAAGTTTCAGTAATAAATGACTGATTGTTAGCTAAAACTGTGATGAATGTGATTTATTTATTTATTGGATTGATTTTAGCTCCCTTCATGCGTTTAAAAATGCTAACGTTGCGAGTGCATTTGCTATTGAGAAAGCGCAGAAAGAAGAGCTTTTAGGATATAAAGCCGGGGATGGTGAAGTACGACAGAGAAAGAAAACTGATAAGTCTAGCTTACTGAAGATGTCATCTGGTAAATTTTTATTATGTTTTTTATAGTGAAATAATAATGTTGGCGGTTTTGAAAAATTTATAAAATATATTTGTCTTATTGGGGGACTTAGGATCATAAGAGCGAATTTACAAAAGTAGAGTTTTGAGATAAACGATAAGACAGTTTTTAAAAAATAATTCTGTCTTTCAGAGATTATATATTTTAATAAAAAAAATATAGTTTACAGAGCATATTATATTTATTGTAATGTGTACAATAATTTTGGAAATGTAATAACGATAACCTTCGTTATTATATTTCCTAAAAACACTTAAGAAAAGAAAATTGCAGTATTGATGACCTCACTTATTTGTTCATCTCAATAATACATTACTGTTTTGCATACTATGATTTATTTAGAAATTGATTTAAACTTACTATGTGTTTTTTCATCATTCTGACTTCTTATTGCCATCTCTACACCATTTTCACCCTTGAAATAATTGTTTTCACTTTACAACAACGTTAGTCAAACACAAATTTGCTCCAAAGTGAAAGGCGGAAGATAATGAATTGACGATCGGCAATAAAAACATTCAGAGACAGAAAGATGAAACTACACTTTCGTCTATGTGACCTTTACATTGGTAATGAAACAAAACGACATAAAAGGCATTTCATCCTTCTGTCTTTAAACGTTATACTTCGTTTCTAGTTGCACACAAATTTATCTCAATAACCATTTATCGGATAAGATTCATCTTTCTGTCACCAAAATAATATTTTTTTGAATGTCAGTTTAGTACTTTCTAACTCAAAACAGCAATTTTTGTAGTTTCGCCCTTATAATCCTAAGTCCCCGTTATATAATTAACAAGAATACACTTTGTATTAATCACTAATTTGTTGATTATCAACATGTTTCGGGGCCAATGGTCCTTTCTTAAGGATAATAGTATACATTGTAGCCTGATAATCCTGGATCCCCAAAACATGTTGATAATTCAACAAATGAATTCTTTAATTCAAAGCGTGTTCTTGTTAATTACATATGTAAATAATGTCACCACAAAGTCATTTTGTATTTATTGAAGAAGTTATATTTATATTAATCGGAGTGTACTTTGCATTTGAAAATACATGATGTATTTGTTTGGATTGTGTCTGTATTATTGTCGTTTTTCTTCTTCAGCCCACGTACATCTGCTGTTGAATAAAGATTTCTCTTAATGACTGTCATTTCCCTTTATCCTTTGAGCTCCGCATTCATGATGCGATTTCTCTTGTATTGTCGGTTAGTGAGCTGGGGTACTCACTTTTTTGGCTTCCAGCAGGGTCCCCCATTCTAGCGCTTTTTTATTACAGGTAATGTCATTCCTTCACAGCCCATTTCCATTTCGGATTTGTTATACACATTGACAAAATATGTATACTGTACTACTTTTATCATTACACACTAGATATTAAATGAAAAAATAAAAAGTTATGTAAACAATGTCTCATCATCACACAATGACATATGTTCCAGCTAGGAAGCGAAAAAGGGCAGAAGGAGAAGAAATTCTTTAAAAATCAAACATACTACTGCTTTAAATCACCTGTACTTGACTGATGAAAACATGGTTTTGTATAAAATATTGGTTTATATTTTTAGGAGTGACAGATCAGCTGTTATCCATTAGCAGACAGTTGGCTGATACAACACAGAGAAGCGCTGAGACCTTGGATACTCTGGTAACTTCTAGCTCTGGAGTTCAGGTAAAATTATATTACATATTGTTTTTATGGCGATGAATAAATCTTTCTTGAGAAAGTGCAGACTTCTTCAGATATCCTCCTGTGTCCATGTCAGAATTAATTATGCCTGCTTGCAAAATTTCACATTTCTTTTTTTTATCTTCTTGCAACTGTGAATTAGCGCTTGTTCAGACACAGCGGGAACCGTGCCGATTCAGAATCGCATGAGATCCGTGCGGGTCTCATTTACCCAGGTTTGTATGTGATCGTTCACACACAACCGTGCGGTTAGTCAACCGCTGCGGTGCCCGCAACCCAACCGCTAGAAAATAGACCCGCACGGCGCCCGCACGATCCTATTACTATGGGGCCTTACGAGAGCGTTCAGTCGCGTTGCGGGCACCGCACAGTTTCATGTCACAACAGGAGCACGCGTGGATTATATTCTCTTTTCTATGGTTATGGATCGCTTTGACACTGAATTTTTTATTGATGAAGTGGAGAAAAGACCTGTAATATGGTAGAAAAGACTTGTAATAGTGTGAGGATTATTGTGGAGATATTTGGAAATGGTGGAAAAAAAGAGTATTTTAGAGAAGTAGGTATTTATTCACCAAAAATGAACTGACAGAATGATATTTATGTGTCTTGCCATGGAATACGGCCGTCGTTAACAAAGTAATGAGCGAATATATCTCTGATATTCAAAGATGGAGAACGGCACCAGAACTGTCAAACTGACGTTTATTTTCGCGCGCACAAATCGCTTATTAACCGCGGCTGTGTGAACAGATGACACAAATCGCGTGTTTGGAAACGCGATTCTGAAACTGAACGGTTCCCGCTGTGTCTGAACAAGCGCTTAATGATGCATATTGATTTTTAGTTTCATTTTGGAATTTGACATTTTTTTGTCAGATTCTGTTGATTTTAACTACTCTCAGATTTTTATGGAATAATAAAAAATTACACTTCAATATTGTAATGTTTATGTTGCTTAAAACAATATTTCCTTCTCGCCTAATAAATTGAATTAATACTTTTTTATATATTTATTTTTCAGACTACTCGGGATGAACTAGAGAATACAGCGGGAACTATCTCTCAGTCTGGAAAGTTACTGAAGAAGTATGGCAGACGAGAATTCACAGACAAAATTGTGATATTCTTTTCATTTCTCTTTTTTATTGCATGCGTCTTATATGTCCTACATAAAAGACTCTTTTGATTTAAAAATGGTTAGGCATTGGAATTAAGAGTTAAATGAGATAGTTTTAATTTTTTTTAGAAAAGCTTGCTGCACACGGTACTGTGTACAATGTCCCATAATGTTTTGGAATCTTTTGTAGTTATCAAAGCTATTTTTATGGAAATTGGAAAATTATTGAACTTTTATTATGATTTATAATTTATTGGAATTTTAATGTTGCAATAATAATAAATAATTTATCTGAAAAATTATTTATGTATTTAGTTACACATACGTCTTGAAAATGACATTCCAGTCTTGCTTACATTACAAAAAACAAGTTTATGTGGATTTCACAACAGAAATGTTGGTTTTCAAAATGCCCACCACTTCATTGATTGATGCAATTACAGTGAGTTTTTTAATTGGTTCTTCAACAGTAATATCTCAACAGTGAATTACTCAACTTTGGTACTAAAACCCACTTGAACATGGTTCATTAAATTTTTTTATGATGTTTATTTGACATAACACTTCTATATTTTCAAATTATTTATTAATTTAATTAATTAATTAATTTATTAGCTTCACATTAAAAGCGGTTTAGCAGAGCTTTTTCTTTTAAATCTTGATGCAAAATTTTGTTAATGCTGAGTGATTTTGAAACACATATATATAAAACCCCTAAAATTTTGATGAAGTCTGATTTTAATGATGGATTAACGATTTAAGTTGTCCGCGGATTGTGCCCCGAGCTCCATTTACAGATTTATAAAGGTACTGATACACATGCTTATTTTTGAGCATGATCATTAGCATGCTCAAAACTAGCATGCTCTAACAACTGTACACACTTGCTCGTTACTAGCATGCTCAAAACTAACAATCAAACACACATGCTTATTACTGGCATGCTCTTGTCATAGAAAAGAGACGCTCTTGTTCAAAATGGAAACTTTGCAAACTGAATCAGGAAATAAAAGTGAACAAATAAATCGAAACAGTTCCCGAGTTTCTTTACGCACATTTTTGATTTTAGTTTTTATAATTTTTATTGTAATTATCATTCATGTCTTTTAATAAAGTTTCATAAATATTATTTCTTGCTATATTATTTTTACATAGCAGTGACCGAGTATTCCACAGACATTCGTGATTCCTATAATAAGTCACGAAATGTAATGTTTTGTCATCTCCCCAAAGCACCATATTTATTTCATCTGTCGCTGACTGAGAAGATCGCATTGATTAATAATCGATACTAGCCGCGAATGTATTAGCACGCTCGTAAGCAAGCCTGTTCACACATGCTCAAAAGATACTCCTTCCATGCGCAAATCAAATAAGCATGCTCGTAAATCAACCTGCAGTTGATTTTTGAGCGTGCTAGTAATGAGCATGCTCATTACTAGCAATGTGCGTACACACATGCTACTAAGTAGCAATGGCTCAAGAAGCTCAATACTACGCATACTCATGTGCCACTAATGAGCATGTGTATCAGTACCTTAAGTGTTGTAATTGTATGGATGGGATTTATTTTAATATTATATAAATTTAATAGCTGTTGTGATAATGTTTATTAATATAATACATACATACTTTTTTGTATCTTACGCATGATTTTACTTGATGAAATATTACATAACTTTTTATTTATTTGTTGTGAAAAAAATAAAATGAGGTTTAATAATATAAAAATTTAGTGTTTGTTCCGGATGGGAACACCTTTTTTATGCGGCTCAGTTTTCTTCGCTGGTGAGGCAGAGATTGCCACCAGAATTCGCTGTGAAGCTCGTAGCCGTGGATATGCCAGAAGTCAAACGCCGAGGTAGTGCTTTTATCGTATTAAAGTCGAAAAAAAAAAAAATCTGAAGCGAAGTCCAAGTCAGAAGGCAGGGGTCACAAAAATCCAAGAAAGCAAAGTCCAGAGAAGATGAGCAGGGGTCAGAAATTAAAAGCAGCAAGAAGATTGTCCAAACAGCGATTCTCGTACCAACGCGAGTTGCGTAACTGTGGTACTCGCTTTTAAATGCGTTATATTTATACCAAATTCAAAATTGCACAAGATTGCGTCATAGCATGTTACAAAAACCAATGAGATTGCATGATTCTGGGAAGGCGCCGCAGCGCTCCAAGCGGTGAACTACGTCATTCGCGGTTGCGCAATTTCACCGCGAGGCAGATTTGATATAGCAGATACAAATTAATTTACAAAAAATGCATTTTAGCTCCCAAGAGACTAATACTGTGTTATTTTGTAATAAATGATAATAACACAGTTGTTTGGACAGGCTGGGTCATATAAGGCCCAAAATATTAAAATTAAGTTTGCCACAAACGGCTCAAATTTTCAAAAATTCATAAAAAATCAAAAACAGTATTTTTACAAGTTTTGCTATGACAAATATAAATTGCGCACGCAAGCGCTCATTTTAACAGTAATTCCAAATATTTCAGGTAAATATTTACTGAGTTATACGCATTCAAAAAAGCGCCAAAACCAATTTTTTTATTTCACTCTCAGGCGCGCCTATATCATTCCACATATATAAAAATATATTTTCCAGACAGGCATTCAGTAAAGGAATGCAATGACACTACATAAGTAGGATTTCGTCCACGGTAAGCCGCTCTGATCGTCGATTAAAAATTCGACTTTTTAATAGTCTCCACGGCGAGCCGTGCGCGCTAGCTTACCGCGACATGGGCCTGAAAGCAAGCGTACACCGTTTCCAAATCGAGAAAATACAAAATTTTCTCACGGTCTTCCAGTACTCATTTATTTCATGATGA
The DNA here is from genome assembly GCA_016648135.1 of Agrypnia vestita. Taxonomy (NCBI): domain Eukaryota; kingdom Metazoa; phylum Arthropoda; class Insecta; order Trichoptera; family Phryganeidae; genus Agrypnia; species Agrypnia vestita. The sequence continues at coordinate 47,687 of JADDOH010023064.1, read as the reverse complement.
CCATCTCCACAATGGCGCCCGGTTCAGGCCTTCGGGCCCCCGTGGAGGGTATCCCATATACGCATCTCAGACGGGGGCTCGGAATTTGAGTACTAGGCGTTAGAAGTTATAGCCAGTCAGGTAAGCTTGTAAAATCTCTCATATTCAAAAACATTTATTTGCCCGTCGGCGGATTCTACGGCGGAAAGAAAAAGACGAGGCCCTCTGCAGCGAGACTCGTCTCCCGTGTTGGCGAATATTGCGTGCCACACTCATGCCCATTTAGTGTTGGCGAACATCGTGGGTACCGCGTGCCACACACATACTTTATTTGGGGTGTTACATCGCGGAAGAATCCCTTCGGCTCAAACTTCTAACCTCTGTCCACGCACCAATAGGTGCCAAATAAAAAATTATTTATTTCCATTTTATTCATAAAAATTCATAAAATTCCAATACATTTTCTCATCAGAGATTCAACATAATGCACATGACAATATTGCATACAAAAAGGGCGCCAAGCGCTGCTTCTTACAAGGCATCAACATATTTTTTAAAACATTTTCATAACATATACAAATTCCACACATATTTGTATCGACACTTGTAGCAGGAAATAACATCGGCGGCCAAGACAGGCCTCATTTTTCATATTCATTTCACAAAGGGCCCTCCTCAGGGCTAGTGTCTGGATGATGTTGTTCTACAGCTAGTTGGAAGCAGCATGCGCGGGCGGCCCCCCTCCAGTTGCGGCAACGGCCGCTGGGCACTGACTTGCGCGCGCTCCGATCGGCAACCCAATTTCCAGTGGTGGCATACACACCTCGTCTCCAATGCAATTTTCTGTATGTAGCGGCTGATTTGTTTTGGACACGCGCCGCTCATAGTGGTCATATTATGTTTTCATTTTTTACATGTCTCAACCCTGTCCGTTCCAGTGTTCATTATATTTATACATCATCCAATTATAACCCAAGGATTCTGAAAAATGATTGATGAATGATTGATGATTGAAATGTAATAGAAAATACTTTTAAATCTACTATAAATATAAAAAAGAATTTTTTGTATATTTATGTATCACTATAGCATAATCTCAAAAAAATGCAGTCGCATCACATCAGTCCTTTTGAATTCCATTAAATTCAATTTATATATTATATTAAATCAAAAAGTATATACATACGTATGAGGGCTGTATGTAAGTACCCATGTTTAACGACCGATGGTGCCACTGACTCAAAATCTATATACCATTATTTAACGCCATCTTTTTAAAGACACCTGTCAAAATTTATCGAATTGTTTTGTTTTGATAGCTGTTAATAGCGGGCATGTTTATGTTTGTTTGCAACTGTGGAAAAAGAGCAATATCAGTCAGTGATTCGATTTGTTTTTTTCAATAGGAAAATGTGTGAGGAAATCAAAATGAAGTTGCACGCCGTATATAAGGATTGTGTATCTTTGATGACTACCGTCAGCTATTGGTTTAATGAATTCAAGCATAGCAATATATCAATTTTTGATGAAGGGCGCCCACGACATCCAACTGAGGTGACTACAAAGTATATGACCAACAAGATTCATGATATTGTGTTAGCAGATCGCCGGGTGAAGATCAGAGAGATTGCTGATATGGTAAACATCTCCACTGAACGTGTACAATAACTGAACAAAAAATTGGGCACGAGTAAGCTATAGGTAAGATGGGTGCCGCGTTTGCTCACAGAGGAACAAAATTAATGGAATGCATGGCAATTTCGGAGCACTGTGTGGATATATTAAGCGCAATCCCAAAGAGTTTCCACAGCATTTTGTGACTGTTGACGAAGCATGAATCCGTCGCAATACACCAGAAAGCAAGAACAATCAAAATAGTGGACTTCCTTAGCAAACTACTCTAAAAGAAATCGAAAACGGTTCCATCACCGGAAATATTGTGGCATTTTTTGGGATTTACGCGGCATCATCTTCACTGACTATTTGGAAAAGGGAAGGACAATCACAGGGCATTACAACGCTGATTTATCAGGCCGATTCGACGCTGAATTGATGAGAAAACTCTCGTTTGTTCAAGAATAAAGTACTCTTTCACCATGGCAACTCCATGCTCACTCGTCCACAATCGCCATAGCAAAAATGGTCTGATTACACTTTGTTTTCTGCCTCATCCATCTTATTTTCCACATTTGGTACCATGCAATTTCTCTATGACTTGGCAGAAATTGGTTCATGTCAGACAAGGAAATCATCACCGAAACAGAGGCCTATTTTCTGAGTTCTACAAATCATATCTAGTTGATGGCTTAAAAAAGTTGGAAATCTTTTACTTGCGATAGTTCCAATTAACAAGAGTATTTATCATATAACTTTCTTATATACATAGGTAATGTTTAAACAAATAAGAAATGATTCTCTGTTCATTTTTATATTTTTGTACATACAGTGCCTTAATCTATTTTGCCACATAAGTAAGCATTTATCATAATAATGTAATAAAATATTTTCTTAATTTTTTAAAGCAAACAGTTTTCGCTTTTTCCATTATCCTCAAAGATGAAAATGAATTATTAAAAATGGAAGTAGGGTTAGATGTTAGTTATGCGTTCCTAGTGAGGAATTTTATTTTAATAGGATCTTTGCTTCTCAGCACCAAATCTGTAGAAAATATTATATCCTGTGGTCTCGTCACTGCCTCCAGTCGAAAGTTCCTTAGCACAGTGGATATGATTGTCTTTGCTTGATTAAGTGCAAATTTCACACCTAAAAAAATATACAAAAAATAATGGTTCAAGCAAATTTAAGAATCTTATCCTCAAAGTAATGTAACATGATGTATCAACATCATTCTTATTAAATGTATTACAATATGTGTCAACTCATCAATCTGTTCTTATTTTGAATAAGGGAAGTATCATGTCTACATCTTTATTCATTTGCACATTCTAGTGATGGTCAAACCGTTATTTTAACCAGTTATTTTCGCTGTAGTTATTTGGGATTTGTATCTGATTGTATTGATGATTGGTAACTAAGATATAACTGTTGATAAGCACTAATGGTTGCCTGTCGAATCAAGAAAAAACAGTTGCCAAGCATACATGCAATGAGATACAAATAAAATACCATTACTACCACATTCATTCATAGTCTCTTACTTTTAGTTTGCAGTTTTTTCATATTTATAATGTTGAACAGTAACACAAACCTATACAGATTCTCGGTCCAGCACTGAAAGGTATGTAGGCAAAAGGATGCCTTTGTGCGCAATTTTCTGGAGTAAATCTTTCAGGAATGAATTCATCTGGTTCTGGATATATACTTGGATCTCTATGTAGATCAAAAATGTGTATGAGACATGTAGTTCCGGCAGGAATAAGGTAGTCAGCTGCAAAGAAAACATATATGTACAAAGAAATATTTAATAACACTAGGAAGACGCTAGGACAATCAACAGGGTTATCAACAACTTGTTGACGGTCTGTTTGTTAAAAAGTAATAAGAGGTACTTAAGAAGGTTATGTGTAGAGGTCGATTTTCCTGGGTGCATATATGTATAATGTAGATGGTAATGTGTTTTTAAGGTTTCAAAAATGATTTTTTGTACGTAAAAATGTTATTTTTCAAAAATTATTTTTTATCAGCCAATTATCTTTTTTTTTTTCAAAAAAAAAAAAATTGACATAATAATTTGAATAAAAAAATATTCTGTGATATTCCATCACATAGTAAAATAGATGTCAGAAGAGTCTAGAACAAGCTACAGAATTCTCATAATTTCTAGAACAAATCTGATTGAGGAATTCAGCTATAAAGGGCATCACATGACGCGGGCTAAGGCAATTCAGTTCGTAACGGCAACAGTGCGATATCCATAGCGTAAATCAGTGTGATATTACAACACGCGATATTAGTAAGCGAGCAAACACAGTGTGACTACCAGTGATACCAGTGGAATAAAGGAAGAATACCGGTGCGAAAAGTTTCTATGTGCGAACATTGAATGGAGTTTACCAGAAGTGATCTAAGAAATAGAGACAGCGTTAATTAAGGAACAATTAAATAATAAGTGTGTGATATTTTCGGAAGACATTTAGCGACTATAAAATTACAAACAGTACTCCAATTGAACTCGTGTTCAGTGACTTTCTTTGGTAATAAATTAAAAGTAAATTAATTCGCCTCCCAAACCGAAATCGGTTTATTTTCGAAATATATGCTTCTAAAAAGTCATACTTCTTGTTCTCACTGCATGCCCCTGCATAATTCCTACCCATCCCCCTCGGGGTAACTGCCATGTTAATTAATGATAATATTTTGGTGTTTTTTGAGGACAAAATTAATTTTATAGTTCAGTTTGAATATTCTTTCTTACTCATTTGAATATCTTCTTCAATAACCCTGGATATGAATGTTGCACTTGGATATAGGCGAAGAGTTTCTTTTAAACACATTTCTAAATAAACCAATTTATTCATATCTTCCATTGTAGCCGGTCGGGTGGAATCTTCAAATACTTCGTCTAATTCTGCCATCACATGTTCCTGTAAAAGTTTTTTTTAATTTACTGAAATAAATATATTAGGTCCTTACATATGAAATTGGCGTTTTGCCGTACTGGCAAATTTGATCTCAAATATCTTCTCTTTGGTTAGGAATTCCAAATCCAAATTTATACAGCTATTTACTTATGTATTTGTGTTTTGAAAATTATAATTCATTTGTTTTTTCCTCAATTTTTTTTTCTTTGCGTCACTCAGTTTACAAAATGAAAAACTTGAAATATCGCGTTATTTACGAGTACGAGTTCCACCGTGGCACCAGTGCTGCAGAAACGGCTCGAAGGATTAATGATGTGTATGGCGACGGTGCCGCAAAAGAAAACACAGTGCGTTTTTGGTTACAACGTTTTCGTTCTGGAAATTTCGACCTGCAGAACAAGCCCCGTGGACGGCCGGAGACCAAAGTTGATAATGAAGAATTGAAGGCTATTGTGGAAGCGGATCCATCGCAAACCACATCCGATTTAGCTGCAGGCTGCGGTGTTAGTGATAAAACTGTTTTAATCCACTTGAAGCAAATTGGTAAGGTGAAAAAGCGTGAAAGGTGGGTACCTCACGAATTGAGTGAAGCAAATCAACAAACGCGCGTTGACTGCTGCGTTGCATTACTCAACCGGCACAATAATGAAGGAATTTTAAATCGAATCAGTACCTGTGATGAAAAGTGGATCCTGTACGATAATCGGAAGCGCTCATCGCAATGGCTGAACCCTGCCGAACCAGCCAAACCATTCCCCAAGCGAAAATTGACTCCAAAAAAGTTACTTGTGAGCGTTTGGTGGACTAGTGCTGGTGTCGTTCACTACAGCTTTCTTAAATCTGGCCAGACGATTACGGCAGATGTCAATTGTCAGCAACTGCAAACCATGATGGAAAAGCTAGCTGCTAAACAACCGAGGCTGGTTAATCGCTCTAGGCCACTGCTGCTTCATGATAACGCTAGACCACACACTGCACAACAGACGGCTACCAAATTAGAGGAGCTTCAATTGGAATGTCTAAGACATCCACCGTACTCTCCGGACCTTGCCCCAACAGATTACCTTTTTTTTCGAAATTTGGATAACTTCTTGCAAAGGAAAAAATTCAACTCCGATGGGGCAGTCCAAACCGCCTTCAAAGATTTTATTGATTCCTGTCCGAATGGTTTTTTTAGTAAAGGGATCGATGAACTACCTATGAGATGGCAAAAGTGCATAGATAGCAATGGTACATACTTTGATTAAATAAATATATTATAATAAAAAAAAATCGGCTTTATGTTCCTCCCATACTAAACGCCAATTTCATATGTAAGGACCTAATATAAGTAAATAAAATTGCCGAGTCCTTGACTTGGGTTCAAATTTGGAATGGAACTTTATCGTAAAATAACAAAAATAGTTTTAGAAAAGTTAATTTACAATGAAATGGGTGGAAAGGTAAATGCTGAAAATTACTATCCTGATACATTTTTTCAACCTTTCTCTTCCATAAACCTTCCTACACACGTTCATCAGGTTTCAAGGTTTTGTATGTTTGATTATATGAATGTATGATTGCGAAATTCAACAAAAATCGTATTGAAAAAAGTAACCCATAAAAACCAAGTTTTTGTTATACTTCCTCTCTCATTTACTAGTGGTAACTGATTTGGCACTTAACCTATGAGTTGGGCTCGTTGGGATGCGACGCTACGAAAGGGATAAAATTTTTCGAAAAATCCAAAATTGTTATTTTATCAGTTTTCGCATCTACCTGATGCATTGGAATCTCTTCATGTCTTCATACAAATTGTATGAAAAAACCATTAAAAATTTGAAAAATCAAGAAGAAATCCTTAAAGCGTGATGGTATTTGACTCAAATCTTATGCGAGACTATTCTGATAATTTTAGTTGAGTTTTAAATGATAATATAGCAGTTTTTAAATAATAATGTTTAAAAATTATTATATTGCCACTATAATATTTAAAAATATTTTATTCATTCAGTCATTTAACCAGCACATATCGAAAGACTGACTATTAAAGATCAAGAACATATTTATCTAAAATATCTATACTAAAGTTTATTTTTACTCCCTTTTTTTTAACTCGTAGCTTCTGCTTGCTTGCTTGTCTGACGAAAAAACTTGGATCGATTTTTAACCCTTTTCCCGTGATCAAATCGAGCTGAAACTTTGCAGGCAGACTCGTAGCGACGATAAAAATGATCTAACAAACTTTCGTTTTAAAAAAATTAGTAATTATAGTATAATTTTGGATTTTTAAAATTTTTAATGGCTTTTGTAAAAACTTAGTTTTTATGGGTTAGTTTTTTAATGTTTCCATTTGTCAAATAAACCCCAAATTTACTACCCTTTCAAATATTATGATACGAGCCAACAGCTGGAGCGGATAAAACAATAACTGTGATTCACCAATATGGGATTGAGTTGTGGCTTTGTGGTTTCGATCATTTCGTACCCCTCAAGTTCAATCGGGTCCTTCAGTTTTATCGGTTCTTTAGTTCGAAACGATAGACTGTTCAATTTCGTTCATGAACTAGATTAACGAGATTTGGGAACTGTTTCTCTAGTTTGTTTGCGGATTACTTATCTCTACTACGCAACCCATTATGCTGAAATAAAATGATGGATTTTTACACCATCCACTGTTGCTTTCCCTCCTCCATATTTTCTTTTTATCTTGATTATTATTATTATTATTATTTGGCAGGCAGGCAGCTATCGCTGATGGGCCTGTATCGTGCACCTCTCAGTGTAATAAGTATCATTAATGTCTTCCCACGCATTATTCTTTACAATTGTGTTTCATCTGCATTCAGTAAGCCTTCATTCTTCTTCTGTCATTTATTGTTCAAGTTTCGCTGGCATACATAAATATCTGTCAGTACTACATATTATGTTAGTATCTTATTATGTAAAGTCAGTACTATAATGTTAGTACCTTATTATGGAAAGTCAATACTATTATTTTAGTATTATGGAAAGCTCTACTGGAAATGTGAATGTATTAAAAAAGTTGCATCTGTAACTCTCTTGAACTTTCCGGTATTCCAGATTCCGGAATCAATACCATTTACCTTATAGTTTAGACAAAATAAATAATTTTAAGATATTGCGCTAACAGGATTTGTTAAAGCCTTACCTGTATTGATTCGTGGTTGGCCAACAGCATCAAACAAAATGTTATGGCCATAGTAGTTGTATCATGACCCTAAAATTTATAAATATTAATCTAGTAACATTTTGTTAGAACATCCAAGCAGGACTGCGCCATTCAGCGCTTTATTGCAAATATAAGTACGCACCACAGAAAAGTAAATAAGTTCTGTGGTATGCACCCTCAAGTAAAAGAGTCTTTCACTGCAGGGGCTGGGGGAGCGGCAAATATTAATGTTTTGTTAGAATGCGTTATTTTTCAAGTTCTGCCATGAACATTATTTTAGGGACCATAATTCAAATGTTTATAATTCAATAAATATATACATATACATAATTCGTTTGGGAAGCCGCAAACTTGTGGAAGGGTGTGCGTTTCGAGAATAGGATTCCTCAGCCACCTCTAGACGCACAACTGATAAAACATAGCAGATGTTACCCTCGTAACAAGGGACTGCTGAAGAAGATAAGACATATACACATAGATTTCCTGTCACAAAAGTGCTCTGTAAAAACTTAAAAAATACAATTTTTGCACTCCATTGCAATTATGTATAATTAAATCCACAACTCGTGCAGTATCAATCAGATTTATTAATATTGATTTGATAAAAATTGTATGTAGCTACATGATTGCTTTAATAAACAAGATAACTGATAATTTGCTTAGTAATCATTATGTGTATTATAATATGTACATCATTAAGTAATGTTAATAACAATTTACACCTTTATGACCTAATTATTTTGTCAGTAGTTATTGGATTAACTTACCTCAAATAAAAACGTGTCAACTTCTTCTCTTATACCATCATCATTAATTTTTCCTTCAGATTCAGCAGACAATAATAAATCTAGAAATGCAAGCCTTTTTTTGGAACTCTTAATGTAGTTATCATTTTCTATTTCTTTTACTACAGCCAAAGTATTCTCAGTTGCCATATTTTTACGGCGTTCTTTTACAACATCTGATGTAAATGTATGTAATATTGTAAGTGTCTCTTTTTGTTTTTTACCAGCTGAACTTATCCAGAAAAGTGAATCAGCGAAAAGCCATAATCTTAAGAGTCTGTATATAAACAGGTTCAGTATATCATATAAAGCTTTTTTGTATTCTTTATGATCTGAATTGATATTTTCATCCAAGTTAATCCCCATGGCTGTTTCTGTCAATAATAAAATTATTTGACATAAGTGATAAATAAAATGATGTATATCAATATAAAAAGTTTATAATATGCGAGGGAATTAGAAGCAAAAGTGCCTCTATCTAATATATGAAATTTAGATGAACATTTTTGTAGTTGATTTTAAAGCCAGAGTGAAGATTTTAAAATTCATATGCTTTTGATAAAATGCTTCTAAGACACACAAATATGCTTTTAAAATAAGTTACTAATTGAGAAATTGGACATTACTCTTTTTTGAATACATAATCATATTATGTATTAAAAAAAGAGTAGCTTGTTGGTGTAGTAGTCATGACGCTCGCGTTGTGATCTGATGGTCAGTAGTTCAAGCCCAAGAAAGTTTAGGTAGATATAAGAATGTCATCCAGTAACTAGGGTTAAGGTGACTTCCATTAATAATGTTTGAGGGGAGGGGGGTTGAAGGTCTTTTAAAAAATGTGACATCATAAATTTGAATTCGTTCAATTAAGGAAGCTTTATTGCCTGCCCAACATAACTTGGCATGCGGCAGGATTGGAACTAAAACCCGCCCCGCCCGCACTCGGCGGTAATCCCTCGCCCTGTAATTCAGTACAATTTTGTATTTGCTCGGGAGCTGTGACATCTTGATTACTAATATACACTAAATTATTATGTCCAAAAGAACCAAAACAGTCCGGGGTGGTGCAAGAACCATTGCCAATGAAGTATTAAAGTTTTTTAAAGCTGAAAAAGCAAATAATGGACCGATATTACCGTCTGAGAGTTTGACAGATAGAGTGGCCGCCGCGGAGCGCACCGTTACCCGACCGAATTTATATTGAAGGCTCTGACACTGGTCACCGGACATTTAGTACATTATGTATTGTGTAATTAATTTACAACTTGGCAACTTCTGTTTCGCGACAGGGGCGACCTCCCTCGCACGCCAAGTTATCGTGGTGGCACTCTAGGTATTTTTATTAATTAAAATTTTTAACAAAACAGTTTTCTTAAAATTAGAAGGGGGTTCCCAAAGTTTCGGCATAATTTTACATTACGGAACGAGGTCATATTTATCATCAGATTGAACATCAAGTACATATTCTGTTATCGTCATACAGAACTTTTAGAAGAAATTATTTAGCAATGTTGTTTCCACACACATGCATATCTTATATTACATATATTATGATATAGGTATTTGTCTGTGTAAATGTAAATAATTTTGGTTCTTGACTTTTATACAATGGGAGGGGGGATCCGGCATGGTGTGACACCTTGTAAAATAGGGGAGGAGGGAGGTTAAAATTTCACAAAAATCCTGTGACATCATTTATGGAAGCTGCCTAAGTTATACTTACCACAAACAGAATTTAAAGTGTACTGTGTAGCATAAGGCAAGATGCTTGTTTCTGCTTTCCCAACTTCAGATTTCATTATTTGTACTGTCCTTGTACTCTGTTTACTGAAAATGTTACAATATTGACGGAGAACATTCACATGGAATGCTGGGGTTAGGATTTTCCTCCTATTTCGCCACTTTTCTCCTAAAATCACATAAAAATGTATGTGAGGTTAGTATTTTAAAAAGTATTGTGTACAGAATCTTAATCTTTTAATTTTCATCTCATTGCAATCACTGGATAGACCGTAGGTACCAGATGATCTGCCAATGTCTGCTTTTTATTTATTAGGAGAAATATTGAACACCCTAATACTGGTCAAAGACAGTATACATATTTAAATGTGAAAAAAATTTGTCATACAAAAATATAATATGACATTAATAAGAATTATATTCTACCACATTACTTACCATTACTCGTCAGTAGACCCTCCTTAAGCCATGGATGTAGAAAGCTATATATCACACTTTTTGTGATGTGTTTTTGACTAGACAAAATTATCTAGAAAACAAATTTTTTTATCTGTAAATATAAGTAAAATTCCATTGTTTTGAAAGTCTAGTTATTTATTTTTTGCCTTTTTTTCTGAAAGTGATTTTTCATTTGGATCTTCCAGAAACACATCGCCCGTAAAAAAAATATGTACACAATATGTTCTTAGTGAAAGTAGACTGTGACTTTAGGCATTAATTTCAATCACATATTTTTTCACATTATTTAAACTTTTCCAGCAAATTATAAAATATAGATTATTAATATGTACTAGCTCTAACCTGTCAAAAATGATGCTACTTTTACATGCCAGTTCCTAAAGAATAATTATTTACACCATGAAATAGTAATAACGACATTTATCAAAATATTATAACATTTTTTTTTATATTTCCCCTGCCGGCAGTTGATGGACTATTTAAATTATTTTACCCTAGCTAATGTGCTGGGCGGAACATGAAATGGTTCATGAATTTGCTAAGTCTGCTTTTGTATACGTATTGTATTTTTGACTGGTCCCGCAGGCTCGGCGGTAGCAACATACGTTAAGCGGCCGTTTCGAGTTCGTCGGTCCGGGGTTCAAGCCCCATCTCCGGCCGTTTAATTTGTTTTTTTGCTGTGAATTCGAACGAAATTACAGATGTTTTACCATGTTATGGGGATAGACAGACAGACAGATGTACAAACAGATGGACGGACAGACAGATGGACAGACAACAAAATTATTATATTTAGATTTACCAACCTCTATGTCACTCGGATTAAAGATGTTCAATATAGGGTATCCACATATTTGTATCCCATATATAGATTTATATTTGTTTGCCAAACTTCTCAAATAATAGAACAGTTGAACTAAAAATATAATAATATTACAAGATTTGTACTGTAGTATAATTATATAAATTACAACATTTAAAAACCTTTGATACCTTGATCTAATTCAAAATCTAGCAGATTCCCAATGATGGGGAGAGGTTTCGGACCAGGAATTTTAGCAAACAGCCTCGCATTTTTTGTATTGAAAAAGTAGTAATGAATACCATACAAAATTATGGTAACAACTAAAAGAAAACACCACATTTTTACAACATTAGTACACGACTATCTTGGTTATCTGTTAAATATCACTGTGCATTTTAAAATTTAAAAATTTCTTTATTGACAGTGATATTAAAACTTTGATGAAATAAGTGCCTGTTAAATTTTTGAAACTGTTTCAGTAAATGGATGTCAACTGTCTCATACTTAAATGTAAATATTGGATTTAATCTCACTTGAACTTGAAAATATGAATTATGAACCAATGAACTAGAACTAGAAAAAAATATAACTAATGAAAATATTAATAAATAAAAAAATATCAAAACAAATAAATAATGACAAAATAAAAAAGACAGCGGATAGTCAAAACTATAAGCTTAAACTTTTTTCTCATGACTGTTATTCTAATATACATCAGAACGTAGATATGTATGTTATAATTAAAGAGTTAAGGTTATTATTACGGTCGTTGGACATATTTATGTGTTAAATAAAATGGATATTTTATAGAATTATTTCACCCAGAAGCAAATCTCAACGTTTCGCTGTTTTATCCAGCGTCATCAGGAGAGCGTGTGTATGTGAGGTGTATGCCGAACTTCCCTGCAGTAATTACCTGTATTATTTTGAATTAGATTAGATTTTAGAATTAGATTTTTCAATTAAATTAGATTAAATTTTAAGTTGGAACTCTGCAGTAATTACCGCTATTATTTTGAAAGTATACTTTGCTCATAGTTGTGTAATGATTACATAGCACAAAAAATCAAAACAGGCTTAATTTGAGAAACAGTGTTTTCGTGCGTAGTAGATAAGATTAACTGCTATACACAGATAACGCAGCGGCCACTATGAACTATAAATAAGTATTAATATTAATCGTCTGTTTTCGAATCTCTAAAATTAGCATATGATATTCTCATAATTTATTCTCTTTAACATTGATTATTGCGATATTGAAGATTGAGTAATGAATTTAATAATATCACAGGAACAATAATATATAACAACAATAATATAGAAACAATAAAGTATCATTAATAGTCAGATATATTTATCCAAAAATTAACATATTAACATATCACAATAATTCTATTTTCACAAGAGCTCGACAATGTGTAGATAAATGTATGGCTCGTGCCTTTGAAGAGATTTTCAGGAAATTTTTGACTAGAAATTTTACGCTTGTTGTATCATATGATCAGATTTATGTAATTTAATGCATGGTGCTTGTTTAATTTCTCTGACCAATAATTAATTGTAGGTTTTTGTTTTTAGGCGACGTTTATGCGCACATGCTGACTAACACAAATCGATCATTGTGTACAGGGTCTTGAGTTTTTTCTCTTTTTACCTATCTATAGCTGATCTCCGAGTTTATTTCCAGATCGAAATCTCAAGATGCATCTCACTGTTTTACACTTCATGGAAAATGGGCAATTAAAGTAATATGTATTATTTATAAAAAAGTTTTTTTTAATTAAGAACATAAAAAGCGTCATCAAAATAATTGTAAAATGTGCGGAATTTTGTATTCTTTTATGATGGCCAGAAATTCGCCGCGATACACGCAGATAGCTGCCGGTCGGCCTCTTTTGTAATAGAAACGTAAGACCTGTTTCTATTATGTTTGTGAAGAGTGCTCGATAATATGGGAATTCTAAGCAAGGTGGAGGGAGGGCTTATATTATGGACCTGGAATCCATGACTTTATTTAAGTTGAAAGATTTCGCGATTTATTCATTGCTCTATTTTCAAACGCGTTTTACTCGAAACCATGTTTTGAAAATCGGTGACCAAATATCTCGGCAACCACTGAACCGATCAACTTTAAATTTCTAGTGTTTATTCTATACGTAATTATTTAGTTTTTGTCTTAGGATTTTTTAAAAGTGATTTAGTTTTTTTTTATCGGTGCAATAAACCCGAATTTTTCCTTAAAAAACGCTATTTAAAATTCAAACGCCCGCCATTTTGTCAAAAATCTATATTTTCATAAACACCTACGCCAAAGACTAAATTATAGTGCCAATTTTGATAATATTTTTATTTTATTTTCTTTATTCTGATGATAAGGTACAGATGAAATGTGGTCACCGCAGTCGACAGAACCCAAAAATTTTTCTGCCAATGTTGAATTTTTTTTTTATAAAATACTACTATGTAGAAATGATACCAATACCGTAATTTTTATAGATTTTCTTAAAACAAATCACAAAAATTGCCTTTTTTGCGCATCGTAGGTAGGTATTCCTCCTTAAAAAAATTTTTTGAGTCGTATCTTTGGACCAGTTTTAGAAAATGATTTTTTGGCGTGGCTATAAAAATGAGCTCCATACTTTGTATAATGAAATAACTGCTCCAAGGTTTATTAATATTGGAAGGTTTCAGTCTTTGGGCTGCGTGGAATGGATGATAGAACAACTGTCACTGAAGTTTAGGAGCTTGAGAAGGATTAAACTAAGATGGAGCGTTATGCCTCTTATGGTGATGTATCTGTAATAGAAACTGGCTCGTAACCGGGAGCAATGGACGAAAGCTTGAGTTAGCCGGGGTTAGACCCAGGGGTTGTAGAGCTTACATTGATGATGATGATATGAGTATGTTCACACTTAACGTTTCATATATTTTGCAATCTGCTGTAAATGGTATTTTTTGGGTCTTTGGGATTTTATTGGACGTTATTTGTTCGAATAACCTAATATGTGGGGTATAAAAGCAAAGGTAGCAATATCTATAAAATGAAAAAAAATGTTTTGAGTGCAGTCATCGAGGATAATTAATTTGAAATGTACTTACTGAATTCCAGACTTAATGTATCCATCCCTTTTCATGCTTCCTATAAATTTATAGGCTATGTTTATATAAAATATCAAATTCAGTAGATACATTATAAATTACTTATATTCGATGACCGAATTTTTTTTATATTGCTGCCTTTGCTTTTATACCCCGCATATAACATAGATAGAAAAAATAACAACCCTTATTTTCTCAAAAGAGATGGGACAAGAAAATCAGATTTTTTTCACTTTTCCATTTTATTTTCAGTGTGTAAATTTGAGGCCCCAAAATGAAATCCTGCGTACTGGGACCTCACCAAGAAAAAACGCGCTACTAAAAAACGCGTTCACAATCTCATATCTCGCCTTGTCCATGAAAGTTCATCGTCACATATTGTGTGGGGTCAAGTACTGCTGCAACGCAAAACCGGTCGATAACACAAGGTAACCTTCCTGAATATTTTCAATACAATAAATAGATCGTTAAAGAAAAATAATATAATTTCCAGCGAGTTTTTTTATACAATGCGCGAGGTTTTAACAATTCTGTTTTAGTAGGTACCTCAACTAAGGGCCGGTTGTTTCAAGTTGGATTATAGTAAAAGTTCATTTAAAGCATAAATTTTTGCGTTCTCCACCAATAAATCGATCCGTTTCCGTAAAAATCTATGCTTTAAACGTACTTTTATTTTAATCCAACTTGAAACAACCGGGCCTAAGCCAAGTTAGTTAACAAAAATATGCCGTTGATAAACATATTAATGTTTGTTATATCGTTCTCTTTAGTTCATAAAAGGCCTTTGTACAACATGCGAATACTTAAATCATAAACCATTTTGATAAAATATAATATTCTCCAAGACGAAATTTTAATTTGCAAAACAAAACGTTTTTCGCCTGAAGTTGCGATGTGACTGCTCTACCTTTCTCTATGTAGGTACGAGTAGGTATGTCTATTTTATGTGTAACATCTATGAAAATCTTCGAATTCGGGATCCCTTCACAGTAATTATGGAAAGTAGTAGTATTACCGAATATTACCTATTGATAATAATAATTATTGTAGCCGCTAGTGTGGCGAGTTTGCCTTTCGATCTATGGATTATAATAATGGTCGCTAAGGCGCGGGAATTTTTAGTTACGTAAATAATAATAAGTCTTATTAGATATTAGGTATTTTACGTTGATCGAAGTTATAGAAGAATAATCGTTCAATGCAAAGTTCACAAAAATGTTGCGTTGAAAATTTAAGATCGTCTGGAAGCAATGGGTACCTAAACAAGAGCTGGGATTCATCTCAAGAAGTAAAAGATCGAATAGAGATGGCAAGAGTGCGTTTCTCAGAATGAGACCGTTATTTTCTAGCCGTGACCTAAGCCTGCAATTTAGAATGCGTTTGGTTCGGTGTTATATTTCTGCCATTCTCCTAAATGGGGGGGAGGCATGGACACTAAACCAAGAATTAATCCGAGGCTTTTGAGATGTGGCTCCTGGGTGGATAGAGTGACAAATGTTGAAATCCTCCGGCGGCGGCGCGGCGTATGGAAAAAGACCGAGAAGTGTTGCGGACTATCAAGTCAAGAAAGTTTGAGTATCTCGGACAAATTATGAGAAGACCTAAATATAGTCTTAACCAACTCATCATCCAGGGGAAAATAAGTGGTAAAAGAAGCGTAAAAAGCATCTCATAGCTACTTGACTTGAGGGACTGGTATAAGTGTAACTCGACGAGTTGTTCCGTGCGGCGGTAAATAAAGTTTTGTAATCGACAGAATAATCGCCGACCTCCGATAGGAGATGTCACCATAAGAAGAAAAAGGAAGCAATGTACATCGAAGATCAGCGTTTTAAGTATTGTTACTCTATTGACAAGAAAACGGCGAGGTCTCTTTTATTAGGTTATGCTAATTTTTGTAGCGCTGTTTTTGCGTAAGAGACGCTTCAAGGGCGTTTTACAAATAGGATATCTTGAAGAAATGAGTTTTTAGCCTCTTCTTAAATGCTTCTCGATTCTCCATAGATCGCAACGCTGGAGGTTGCTGATAAGGTACACATAGCTAGGGCCGCAATGCTGAAAGTACGGCAAACTTGGTGGCTCCAGGTCTCCATGGTACTACCAGCTTGTAGAGACCCTTAGATTTTGCTGATCGCAGTGTGAGCCGCCTTCCAGAGATATTGTCCGGCGATCCAGTGATGTTATGCGCCCGAAATAAATGTAAGTACTTCGTGTTTCAAAAGGCAAAAAAGTGTAATGTTTCGTAATACTTTTAAATCATTTACAGACTTTGTAGTTAAGTACTGATTTGATCTGAGACAATTGTTTTTTCTTAATTTAAGAGGCTCGCATATGCCCCCTCTAGCCCGCACCTGGTTACGAAGACAACTTTTGTGTTATATTAGTGTATGCAGTTAATAAAAAGCTGTTAAATATGTATATCGTATGTACATATCATATACGTCATAAAGAGTAGCTTGGATCTGTAAAACGATGACTATATTTTTCATGATCGATATAAAATTTAGTTTGTTCTTTGTCTTCTTGAATATTCAGATTTTATTATTATCAATTACATATTAATAACTTTATTTTTGTCTAATTCTTGTCAAAGTATCGAAAATTGATTGTAATATCTACAAATAAAACAAAAATTTCGTTGATAAAATAATATTTTATTTTCTGTTTATCAATTATATTACGAACTTTCCGTCAAAGTAATGATAAATGCGCACACCTTAAGAAGATTACAGATTCGCTGTACAAATATTGCAATCTAAGTAAATCAATATGAGGGCGAAATTGGCGCCATAGATATACAATCGAATGATCTTATTTTATATATACATAAGATAAGATTAGTAGAGGGCACTGGAAGGAAGGATAAGAAAACTTTGTCCACGGACATTTGGTCCAATGAAAAAAAGATCCACGCGTCAAAAGATCCACGACCTAACGACCACAAGTAAAATTTCAAAATGTTTTTTTAAAGAGTTTTGACGAATTTTTTTTCTTAAAAACCTCTCGAAAATTCTTAAAACCACAATCAAATCACTAGACGAAAATATTGCATATAACTTTTCGTGTATATTTCTTTCGTGAATTATAACAAAAATGCGTATTGGGTTAGGTTAGGTTAGGCTGAACGAAATCCTGTCTCCTTTATTTCCTAGGACAGAATGACAAAAATCGCAAAAGGTCATATTCAATATTTTCGTTAAATCGATTGGCTACTTTTTTTAAGAATTTGCGAACTAATGATTTCGTCACCATTATCATGTTCATTAATTTATTTAAAGCTCTTTCATAAAAAAACATTTTGAAATTTGGTTTGTGCTCATTTTGTCGTTGAATCTAATGCCTCGGGATCTTTGTCGTTGGATCAAACGTCCGCCAACCATCTATCGTGGTAAAATAATAAATACGGGATTGATTAAACAAATTCACCTTGGTATCATAACCAATTATGTAATTATCTGTAAGTGATATTTTAAATCATCATGAAATCTTCTTCCTAGTTGGTTTCCTCATTCTTCAAGACCATGACCGCCGGATTATGGCCCCTGATGTCCTTGACGATTTCCTTCACCTTTCACTGCAGCTCACAGCTCGGACAGTCGTTCCAACTGTCAGTAGCCTCATTGATCTGGTCATTCCATCGAGTTGGAGATCCGCTTGTTCCTCTTTGGCCTTCCACATTTTCGGTCATTCTCTCTCTAAAAAAATGGAGTATGCATCATACACAGATCGTGGATAATCTATTTCGAATCCTCAGTTGCATCAGAATAGTGCAAAATGCTGTCCATGGGATTCGAGGCATTTTCCTCCGGCACCACAACCCAAAGGCGTCTAGTCTAATTCTTTTTTGGACGAAACTGTCCACTATTACAAACCGAATCGAAACGTTAATCAAAATAATGGACAACGAGTGGTGAAAGTGCGCCGAAGAAGTTGAAGGCCGTTTAGTCAGCTAGAAAAGTTGTGGGCACTGCTTTTGGGTTTTCCGGGGAATCTTCCTAGTCGACTACTTGAAGAAGGAAAAAAAGAAACAAAGAGTTATTAAGCCATATTATTGGACCGTTTCAAAGAAGAGCTGAAATAAAGACGGCCAAGATTGGCCCACAAAAAAGTGTTCTTTCACCGAAACAACGTGCCGTCCCACAATTGGACCGTCACAAAGTTGAACGAATTAGGCATCAAATTGATTTTACATCCACATTATTCTCTGAACAAAGTCCCGCGTGACTTCCTTCCTGTTCCTAAACATGAAAATTGGGCTCGGGTGAAGAATTCGTTTTTTTTTCCCGCCGAGCAAAATTTTCGTCAAATGAGGATGCTTTTATATAAGCTGCTTTTCAGACAGGATGAAACAACGGGAAACCTCCTGGATCCGGTGCAAATGGAGTTGAGAAATAAAATCGATTAAAAAAGATGCTTTTACCATATTTATAATTCGACCATCGTGTGTAGTATAGCAGCATACCTGAAGTGTCAGGTTAGGGATTATAATGTAGAAATGTTTTTTCTTTCTGTTCGTTCAGGTCAATTCCTAAAATCACAGTATTTTTTTAAAGGATATAAGATTTAAAATTTTTCTCACTAATTAATGGATAAAATAGTATAGTACTAGTAATGGTTTTATATATTATATTCAAAAGATAAATATATCGTCTTCTATTTTTGATTGGGGCCCAGTTTTGTAGATACGCTACTGGATGTACATATATGAATTTTCGTGCATTTTTATTTACTTCTGCAGTAGGTTTGTTCTTGAATTCATAATTTTTTTATGTTGGGGTTATTGTCTCGTTAATCACATAAGTTAGAAGTTGTATAAAACGACAAAAAATCTCAGGCAAAAAACTGTAACGTGGTGGGATTTACAAGACAAAAAGTGACCCATGGTTACATCCTGAATGTTTTTAGACGTTACATTACGATAATTGAGAATATTTTTACTGAGGATTAGCGAAAAAGGTTATATTTATAAGTATTGTGCGTACGCTTTTGTGTCCAAGAGATAAGAAATAATTTTTTTCTTTACTTGTTTTAAACGAAAGAAAAGAAAGAAAGTGTGAGTATTTATATCATTAGTTGACTACTTTGAAATTGTCATTACTTTTTTTTCAAATTGTAGTCTATCACATAACTTTTCATCAGATCAGCTCTTCTTAAAACGGTAGATACTGCGGTGAAATGTGGCCTAAAACGTATTTTATGTTAAAAATGTTCCTTTGCAAAATAACCTAGAAGAACAAGATTATTGTTTATCGCTAGTCAAAATCTTGGATTACTCTTGATTCACGCTTCACATTCACTTATCACTTTAATAATATCAAAGAAAAATCTCTAAAAATATTGGGCTTCATATATAGAATCACAAAACTATTAAAAAAACCGTCATCATTAATATGTTTATTTGTTGTGTCATTTGGTCACCTCATTATATAACTTACAAAAATATGATAGAATCTGTACAGCAAAAATTTCTTCGCATGCTTACATTTAAGTGTAATCTGGACAGCACTTTAATATCTAATCAAGAGCGCTTAGAATATTTTCATGTAGACAAATTGGAAGTTAGAAGACTAATTGCTGACTATTAATATACCTATATAATATAATTCATGGTAATATTGATTCAGAATTTTGTGTCGAAAATATAACTTTGAATGTTCCTTGTCGCCGACTTAGGACATATAATACATTTTCTCTTTCAATAACAATATGGCCCACTTTAACTCTATATCTAGAATGTTGAGGTCATACAACAAAATAGAAAATAACCATAACGTCCTTATTGACATATTTCATGACAGCTTCCACGAATATAAGAGAACTATTACCAAACTTGCGAAATTAGCTGTTTAGTCTTTTTATTCAATCTCACTCTATTCAAGCTCACTCTATAAAATCACTTTTTTCTGTTTTTTCTTGTATATGTTTTAGCCTTTACTTTTATCTCTATGCTGTATTCACATTTAAGTGATGAAAAGCATTTAAGCTAATTGTTTTATAATTGTATTACCTATATCATGTTATGTGTGTTACATTGTTTGTGAACCATTCAAAAAATAAATAAAAAGTCATATCAAAAAGTCAATCCAATATACGGACTCAGCCGCATAATTTATTTACTTTTTTACGCTCATTACAGGCTTTTACATAAAAAATAATACACAAAATCAAAAAGTATATACATTAAACAATATCGGAAATAAGCAGTAAAATATAAAATATATGAATATAAAGTAGCTTGTTGATCTTGTGGTTAGGACTCTCGCCTCGTGATCCAAAGGTCGCGGGTTCAAATCTCACTCCAGATCACCAAGTTAGTCCTATTTTCATAGCGCAAGCGTTTAGCTTAGTTTGAAAATAGTAAGAATATTGATGCGACACGTATTCCGTATTTGCATCTCTATTTAAAAAAATGAATGGGTAATCAAGTTAATAATATTTCAAATTTAATTGATCAAAAGTGTACCAAATTCAACACAAATATTCGGTAGAATAATTGAAGTTATCATATTGTAGCTTTCTCAGCGTTGCCATGATCTCAAATGGAATAAAATAGAATAACTGATTATTACAAATGTATTTTGGCATTGAACTTTCTCGGTCCGGTTCACCGCATTAAGTGATTAAGAATGCGAGGATGAATCAATTATTATTTACGAGTAGTATGTTCTGAGATAATTCATCAAGTTCATAAAACATCAACATGTTTACATTTCCTTTATCACAGATATTTTACTCAATACACTATTACTAAATCTACTACAAGTAGCATGTGTGTACGCATCGCCGTAAAATCAACCACCGGTTGATTAAAGCGTCTGATACACATGCTTCTTTAGTGGCACGTGAGCATGCGCAGTATCGACTTTGACAGTGGCATGCTTATTAGTGGCATGTGTGTACGCACATTGCTAGAAATGAGCATGCCACCTAGTGGCATGCTCAAAAATCAACCGCCGGTTGATTTATAAGCATGCCACTGTCATTCACCATAGAGAAGGGGTATCTTTGGAGCATGTGTGAACAGACTTGCTTATTTATGAGCATGCTTATGTCATTCGCGGGCTTCGCGGCTAGTGTTATCAATGCGATCTTCTCAGTCCGCGACAGATGAAACAAATATGGCGCGTTGGGGAGATGATAAAACATTACTTTTCGTGACTTATTATAAGAATCACGAATGTCTGTGGAATACTCGGTCACCGTTGTGTAAAAATAATATAGTGAGAAATAATGTTTACGAAACTTTATTAATAGGCATGAATGATTCAAATCTTACAATAAAAATTATATAAACTAAAATCAAAAATGTGCGGTTGGAAACTCGGGAACTTTTTTGATTTATTGGTTCACTTGAATTTTCTATTTCAGTTTGCAAAGTTTCCATTTTGAACAAGAGCGTCTCTATTCTATGACAAGAGCATGCCACTAATAAGCATGTGTGTTTGATTGTTAGCTTTGGACATGCTTATTTATGAGCATGCCACTAATAAGCATGCCAGTAATGAGCAAATGTGTACAGTTGTTAGGGCATGCTTATTAATGGCATGCTCATTAGCATGCCAGTAAAGAAGCATGTGTATCTGTACCTTTATGAGCATGCTAATGTCATTCACCACGAGAAGGGGTATCTTTTGAGCATGTGTGAACAGGCTTGCTTATGAGCAAGCTAATGTCATTCGCGGCTAGTATCGATGTCAATGTGATCTTCTTAGTCCGCGACAGATGAAACAATATGGCGCGTTGGGGAGATGACAAAACATTATTTTTCGTGACTTATTATAGGAAAAACGAATGTCTGTGGAATACTCGGTCACCGCTATATAAAAATAATATAGCAAGAAATAATGTTGATGAAACTTTATTAAAAGACACGAATGATTCAAATCTTACAATAAAAATTATAAAAGTTAAAATCAAAAATGCGGATGGAAACTCGGGAATTGTTTTAATTTATTGGCTCACTTGAATTTCCTATTTCAGTTTGTAAAGTTTTCATTTTGAACAAGAGCATCTCTATTCTACGACAAGAAGATGCCAGTAATAAGCACGTGTGTTGGATTGTTAGCTTTAGGCATGCTTAAAATAAGCATGCCAATAACAATAACAGTTGTTAGAGCATGCTTGTTTTGAGCATGCTAATGAGCATGTTCAAAAATAAGCATGTGTATCGGTACCTTTACTGCCTTATCAGACGGAAACAGACAAGACACATTTGAACGGTAACAGGTATAATATATTGCGGCAAAATTCTAAAACAAAGAGAACCCTTGTAAAAGATGTACCTAGAGGTCCAAAATATGCAAAATTTTTCCGTGAAAAATGTAGGTAAAATTTCAAAACATACGAAGCTTTTTTCGTGCATTCGCAAGGAATGATTATGAAGTAGAAGCTCGCTCGTGTTCTAAGACATTCTGCAATCGAAGGTACTAAACCTTAAGAAAAACGGTTCGCGCGTAATGTTTGATGTAGGTAGGTACTCGTATTGCACATTTCCTTAACACGGGCCGACGCAATAATACCGGCTCCTGGTAACCACTCCAGGCTAGTCGGGTGACTGTGAACTACTTCGGTTGCAACATCAAATTCAATGTTCGTTACAAGTATTTTAGCGTTTGTTCCTGAAACAACTGGGACATTATTAATAGACCGGGGACGATATTCTTGATTCAAGAGGAAAGGCGTTGTTGGGAATGGTAACGTTTATTGTTTTATTTTGTTCACTAGCTGTAACCCGTCAAAAATGACGGAACATTGGTCCTATATGTAATGTGGTTCTGACAGGTTACGCACATGCGGTTGTGGCAACGTCGCTAGGTTCCCGCCTTCGCGTTTGCTCGCCCGGAGTTCAGGCCCAGCCATTTAATTTCGTTTTTTAGTCGTGAATTCGAACTAAAATACGGACATTACACGAAGTTACGGACAGACAACAAATTTAGATGTCTTTATTTAGTTTATAATACAATTTCTTGGACACATTGATAATTCATTTTCATATTTTCTGGTAGATTATTGTATTTCTTTAGTCCGTTGTAAAATCAATAGTTTTGTGTATTGATTTTCTTTATGTTTGAAATTCTTATTACGTTGGCACTCTTATTTTAAGGTATGTCCATGAGTGTCTATGTTATGTCATTTTATTTTTGGCATTCTAGCATTTAAAATTTTGTACATGAAAATCATTGTGTATAGCTTTGGTCCTTGTTTTTATTTGTTTACATCTTTTAATTTCAATTTGTGTACTATGTATGTATTTTCTACTTAAAATGATTTTCATCACGCTCTTCATTTATTAAATAATTATGGATGTTTCTTGTGTAAATTTTTGTCTTTCCAAGAATTTTTAGTGCAATTTTCTCAGATATTCGACGTGCTTTTTTGACGGTAATTAAGAGTCTATGATTATTCCTATATTGCATTTATTTATTTTTTCTGTAACTATTATATTTCTCATTATCGTTCGTTTTCTATTTTCAGCTAGATAAGGTTCACTCCCACTTTTCTCTGCCGGTTGTTTTTCGCTACCGCTGGTTTTGTCGGTTCAGTGGTTTTTAGGGCGGTTTGTTGGCCTCTTGCTTCCCCTCGTACCAATGGATGAATGCGACTGTCCAGTGATTGTCTGCCCTCCAAGCGATTGTGGGATGTCAGTCGCCATTTCATTTTCTTGGTATATTCCTTTCCCATCTTGTTGTGTAACGCGCCTCTTTGCGTTACTTGTTTTTGAACTTTTCTTTTGTTGAGGGTTTATGTTTCGCAGTGTGCGTTGTTTGAACTTTTCATTTTAGACACTTTTGATTTAGCTATGTACCTACTTATAACTTTTTTTATATAGCTATACATGGCTCAATCATATATTATCATAGTTATATCTACCATTGTAAACTATACATCATCTGCCTACAGGTACGTTTAATCCGCAGGGCATTCATTGACCTCTCACAGGTATGTTGCAATCCTGTATAAATAAACCGAGAACATGAACACATACCTTAGACGAGCTAAAAAGCGTACCGTTCTAACGGGGAAACGAGGTACAGTTGCCGGCAAACTTCATGAAATTCTTTGGCTAAGTGGGGGAATGCGCAGAAGACGAAATTTGGGTCTCGTTGGTAGAAAGGTAGATGCGCAAACGTCCCCCCACTACGCCGCAGAATTTCAAGATGTTTGCCGGCTACTGTAGGTACCTACGTTCTAAGGATACGACCAAAACTGGACGGTAACTTGGAGTATTTGATTGATTTGATTTATAATAAATAATTCACCGTGAAGATCAGAAATATAAAAATAACTTTTTATATGGAGAGCTGAAATTGTATAGACATTAAAAAAAAGGTTTATGAATACTGTGGGTGAACATATATTTAATGTACTTGTCATCGTAATTTCATATTTTTTTGTGGGTGTCACATTAATAATATTATTTTGAGACTAAGCTTAGTTAAAATAATATAAATAATTTGGTAGCCTCCTCGAATGGAGCCCAAACCACTAACTAGATCACTAGGCGGGTGTCTTACCTCTAGAGTAGTGATGAATCTATGAAAACATAAAATTACTCATTAATCTTGTAATTAAAACAAATTCCATAAAAAATATATATGCATCATGAGTGCATCCACAGAGTATAAAAGTGCTGAACTAAACCCTTAGTAATCAATACGCATTTTCGTTCAATAGTTCTTTTTGTAAAAAGCATAACTTATTTACCAAGACAACATACTTTTTAGGATTATTTAGTTCGACCTTTTCGAGTTTTTAATTGTTTTGAAATTTACAAGTAGTATTTTTTTAAACAACGCGAACGTATTGGCACCAGACGTGGCGCCAGATTATGGACAAGAAATTTACGTTGGTTCATGTCTATATATGTAGGTATATATTGATTAGCGGTCCGTACTCGGCGTTATACGGGTTAAAGATTTAATTAAAAAGAAATTTGTTGGAGAAGATTCTAATGTCGGGGGAGATGGCAGCTATGTTTTCCGCAGGGTCCTAAAGATTAAGTATGCAAAATTTGGGTCATTTTTTGGGCTGTAAAATTGCATAGATTCGAACATAAAATATATCGGGGGAGGGGGTGGGGTAAAGGAAGATGGAGTAAATGTTACCTTTGTTATCCGCCAGGCCCTAAAGAATAAGTATGCAAAATTTGGGTCAGATCAGTCAAACGGTGTAAATTTGAATAGAGAAAAGACAGACATTGAGTTTTATAGATATAGATCGCCTGCGAATGTAACTAATCTTCCCAGTCCAATTATTAATGTACCTATTGCAATGTTTAGTCTCGTAATAACACTGATTCTAATTCTTGTTCTCTCTGTTTGTTTTCAGTATCGGTCTCCTGATATTACAAAACCAAGTTGTGTGGACAACTCTCTGGATTGTGGTTTTACCAATCTAAGGTAACCAGTTCACTAGGCGACTAACTGACATATAGCCACTTAATACAAATGTTGCTGATTGGTTTATGTATTGCCAATCAGTACAACAGGTATGGTTTCTGTGAGAAACAGGCATTTTTGTAAATCGCAGCGAGGTTTATCATTTTATGCTGAGCGTTCACTGCGTACAGGTTTTATAAAGAACTAGCTGCGCCCGCGCGGCTTCGCACGCGTAGATTTTTACTACATTGTTTGGATCGTCATAGAACTTTCGCGAACCTTCTAGAACACTCTCCTTCCAGAACTTTCAAGAAATTTATTGAATGTACAGGAACCTTCTAGACACACCGAAACATTCCGCCACTCAGTTTAGAACCTCATAGAACTTTCGGGATTTTTCCATAACTCCTTCCAGAACTTTCTAGAGCAGGTTTTTCCGGAACCTTCTAAACCGGCATAGTCGGAGCGCCTATTTTGAAAAATCTGAAGCATTTGCGGCCTTCCCATAACAAAAAATGTACTAGAAAGCACATTTTCGTCACCCACTCCCACCCACGCACAACCACCCCCACCAAACTCGCATTTTTTCGATGTGAGACCAAGGGCTATTCACCACCATAACCACCGGTGGGTGATTGTGGCTGGTTGTGGAGAAAACTTGGCGGGTAGGGAAACACGGGTTTCTTTATATATATATATATATATTGATTCTGTATACATATATGCAAATAAGTATTTTTCAAGTGATCTTGGCCTAGCTTTAATTTAAACTGAATAAAATTCAAACGTAAAACGCGACTGAGAATATTACTTACTAGTATTACTTTCACAGGAAGTGAATTATATTTAAAATGAAAAAAGTTTAATAAAATAAACTGACTAAAATTTATTGTATTTACAATGATTTTATGATTCAAGTTTTTTGGCTCCAAGCGCAGCCAATTAGCATTAACAAATTTACCGCGAGAAATAATAAATTAACCACTGCTTTGTCCAGTTAAATTTTCTCTATTTGCATTTTTATATGACAAAAAATGCAGTTTCCGATTTCATTTCAATAGGATAAGATTTCAAGAAAACACCAAGAAACAAGTTAACTGGCGGTAAAATTGTAAATCGTGTCACTAATTATTTTTAAAAAAAAAGGTAAATCTGTCTAGATACGTGCCATTTACTATTTGATAAAAATAGAATCCCTCTTAGTATTAGGGTGATTTCAAAACTTGGTTTCAGAGGCTTCACAAAATTTCTCTATTGACTAATCCGTCGTAATCCCAAGTGCCGTAGTTCCACCGAGTACAACCTGTGTACAGTCGTTGCGGGACACCGAGTTTATACTAGTGTACATGAAAAATGAAAAGCTCGCTCAGTTTAGATTTCCACAAACATCCTAAAAACGATTATATATATAAAAAACTTAGTAAATTTTAAAATATTTTAAAACAAATATTAAAAATTAAATTTTATGAAAAATGAATATTTAAGTGATTTTTATTTACAAATAAAATGAGCTTCAGATATTTAGGTGTAGAAATCTATCTGTATACCGAAGTCCGAGAGCAAGCTAACAGAGCATCCATCGTATCAAGGTGTCTCAAGACTTTGGTCTGGATAAACAAAAATATGCATACCGAAAGTAAGGTCAAAATATACAAGACATGCGTGCGACCTATTATGACATACGCTGTAGAAACCAGGGCTGACACTGTCCGCACCAAAGGACTCCTCAGAACAAATGAAAACTGAAATGAAGGTGCTGAGATCCATTACTGGAAAAACGCTACGTGACCGTGTCCGAAATGAAGACATAAGGAAAATTTGCAAAATACAGGACATAGTACGTTGGAGTAGATCCAGAAGGAGATTCTGGCGGGATGACGTAGCGAGAATGGATAGTGACAGACTCGTGCATAGAGCAGCGAATGGAATACCCTCTGGACGACGCCTACCGGGAAGACCACCGAAAAGATGGAGGGACAGCTGGGCTTCGTCATCCCAGGAGGCGTAGTTCTTGTAGCACTGATAAACAGATCCACAAAAAAGAAAAAGAAGAAAGAAGATGAAGAAATAAAATAAAATGTGTTTTTTCTCGAGGTCGAGGTACACTTAACCGAAAAATAACTACCTGATCCCCAAGTATTGCAAACAATTTTTATGAGAAATTAAAATATGAAAAATTTGATCAAATTAACGAAACGGAATGCATGCGCTCTGCTTCCATTTTGAAATTAGTTGATCGGTACAGTTGATGGGTTTAAAAAATAATGTAATATATGTGAGAGCCGTGTTTAATTAGGTTTACATTTTGATTTATTAATAAATGAAACTTAATTATGCGCGGAGTTGTAACAATTAGAGTTAAGAGTGTAAGGACGTTGTAACACAAATATTATAAGTTTTAAAATAATTTGTCAATTAACATACACAGAGTTAAAATTTATTTTATACATACATATTACCTAGTTATAAAACTGAGTACCTACTACTTTTTGTATACAAATATATTTCTGTTTCCTGTTTAAGGTTATTTATTATATTATTATTGCATACCTACATGAATTACGAATGCTGCCTTAACGATAAGGATATATGAATATTCTATAGAAAAGTTAAAGGCCTGTAAAAAAGTCCGCAACGACAAACATCTATGTTAAGGTTAATTCATATATACGTTAACGTTAATTCACAAATTGATAAAATATGACGAAAATAAATATTTAAAATTAACTGTAATCTATCGGGGGTTATTTAAGTAAGCAATGTTAAATTCTTACCAAAATAAATTTGCTTATCGCCAGAGTAATTTTATGTAGATAAAAATTGCCTTTCACAGAAAATTGTTTGAATGACTAGTTTAGATTATACTGATTTTTCACTAGTACTCTTATAGCCTCGAACAGAATTCCACGCGGGCGAAGCCGCGGGCATAGATAGTAAGGATATAAATTGGTTCAATGAATGGAACTAAGGACAATTGTACTGAATAAATAATAACGTGACTGAAATTATTTGGATGACACGAATAAAAATGATATGGTATAAAATTTGGATTAATAAATAGAGAAAAAAAGAGCATTTAAAATAATAAAAATCCGAAAACTTTAACACCTCAAATATTCGTGTAATGTGATGTCCAAAGTATCTGATCTTGTATCTTATGATAACGAAAAAAATGCTGGAAATAATAATAATTCAGTCTTCTGGTATCAAAAAATTGATTACCAATATCTTACATGTAAAATCGTAAATTACTTAAAAGTTTCAGCGTCTTCATATTGAACAGGCAACAGACATACATAGTTATATATATTTTTTAAAAATTTTTGCTTTGTGTTACTCAAAATCATTGATGCTGACTTTGATAAAACTGAGTTTGAGAATATTCAATTATAATTAAAAAAGTATTGAAGGAAAGAATTTTATTCATAATATATGAGTAATAAGAGTTTATCTTCCTCATATAATCTTCATATTATGGCAAGGTCTTCAATAAACATCCTTGTTTACCGCAACTGAACCTTGAAAATGTATATAGAGTAAATAAATAAATTTTATGAATATATAAAGTTTAACAAATTAATGTAACGGAATGCGTGCGTTCTGCGGTCAACCAATTTTATAATGGAAACATTATGAAAATGGTTGACCCATACATTTGACGGGTTTGAATAAATAATATAAGGTATGTAAAACGACAAACAGAAATGAACACAATATTTCAGAACAATAAATGGAAGATTAATTGAATACAATACAATGATGTTATCAATATTGTTATTGTTGCCAAAAGTGTTTTAAATTTTTTTTGGTCTGAATCATTATTTAAAGTTAAGTACCAAAATGAACTAGAGAGTTTAGTGAGAGCTTAGTAAGTGCTTTAATAAATGGAGCTGCACACTTTGATCGATAAAGTTTGCTCAGCGAGATTAAAGAGAGAAAGAGTTAGACACGAAAATAAACGTGTGGGCTTAAGGAAGCAAGAGTTAGTAAACTTCCATCAGCCAATATATTTTTATTGGTTGATTTGTTAGATTCGAGGTGTAGCGATAGATAAACCCGAGGTAAGCATCAAGACGAAATAGACTTTTTTAAAATTTTATATAGGCCCACATTGATAAATATATAAATAGGTGTCAATTGTGGACACCCACGGAGAGAAGAGGATGCCTAGAAATCAGGCTACCGAAATATGTTACCTATCTTAGGGGAGAGGCAGCGGTAACCATAACAGGCCGAAGGAGAAGTACTGTGATAAGGGAGACCCTCGACTTGAAACCTCTACTTCTATATAAAGAAATATATTATAGGTGGCTTGGATACGTCTTACGAGAGGGACGTTCACCAAGATGTATATACTTGGAAACTCCGGAAGGAAGGCGGCCGATTGGTCGCACCCATAGACCACCAAAATATATGCAAGAATAAATACTTTAACTGAATTATAAATGTGTCTTCAATATATCCGAGGGGGGACATTTTCTACAATTTTGTATTTTGTGGTCGTACCTGACTAAGTTGCGATAAACGGCAACAGGGTCTTCTTTGTTCATCAAGACTTGAAACAGCGCCTTGTTGTCTCTTTGGGTCTCCGACCATCCTAGAATAAAGTAATGAAAATGATGATAATGAATGGGTTTAAAGATTATTAAAAAAAAACATTTATAATATTATATAAAATCATTCGTAATACCTAATTTAAAAACTAAACAATATGATTATAGAAGATATAGCGAAATCTAAAAAGGTATTATTCTATTCTTTAGTAATTTTTTATTCTTTTGGAAGATTTTGGTAGTCAATTTTTATTGGATGATCACTTGTGGATTAAGTAATTTGATATAATTTTTATGTTGAAAATGATTATATTTAAGTAGTTTATAGTGAATAATCAATGTAAAATTCTGTTTTACTGGATTTATTTTTACAATCCCTTCTATCCTCTCTGCCTCTTCCTGCAGGTTATGATGATTAATTAGTTAACTTCACAATAATTAGGTATATCCTAGGAAAATGTAAGTCTTTAAATAAAATATTTTTTATACAATATTTGTTATTGACAACATTGATTTAAATATTTGAAACGATGATAAACTGGCGTAAAATTCCAAGAAAAAAGAAAGTAGGTACGTATCCACAAACATTTAAACATGTAAAACCATATTGCTCGAAGGAAACAGGAAATGTGGTAAGAGTTGCCATGAATGTTGGTGCAGTATTATTATTATTTGTACTCATTTTTCAGAAAAATATCGACACCAACTTCCGATGCCGCGGTAAACTGAAGAAATGAGCGCCAAAATTAAACCGAACAGGAAACGCGATGGGCAATTCAACACGTACGAGATACGATCTGAAAAATAATTTGTAATATTGAATTGGCGATGAATCTCGGAAATTTAATACTTTAAGAATTAAAATAGTTTTCTAGTTGTGAGTGTGGATTTTTTAATAAACAAATGTCACATCAATCAATTAAATTTGTTTGACAAAATAATGTTGAATATTTCCGACAACACACGGAATTTGTATTGTGTGAAATTTTTATATGCAGTTGCATTATGTGAGCATGATAAATCAAAGTTATTCAAAAGTCTTACATTTGTAACAATATAACAAAATTTGATGAGTGACTTTTAGAGAATTAAAAAGACAATATATTGCGTTCTGAGATGGGTAATTAATAATTAAATAAGAAGGATGATTTGTTTAGAAGGTCCTTTTTTTTAAACTCAATAAATTACACAATTCAAAATTGAATGCATTTTAAAAATTTTGTTTTATGGTGCATTTGATACAAAAAGTAAAAGAGATTTTTTCATTACCTTTATAGAACGTAGAGAGTTAAAATCAAGAAAACAAAATTTCGAAATTGTAATTTTTTAACTTAGGTCAAAGTTAAAATTCAATCTTAAATCGTTAAAACTACTCTTGCAACTGTTAGTGTACAAGTCATAATATTATACTTAACCATTTGTTTACGTAAGCAATTACATAATATGGCAAAAGACATTATAAAACATGCAATAGTACTCATAAAACCTTAAATGGAGTTTTATTCGAAGTAAAAGTATTTTTGTGTGGTTCGGTATTATGACAACAGAAGCCACGACATAATTTAACATTTTTAAAATATTGTACGTTACTTAGAACTTAATTAGCAATGTTGTCGGGGGGACAATTAAATATTGAAAATAATTCACTCGTGTCCTAGTTGTTACAGCAGATGGTGCTTTTCCGCGCTGGTGCTGATGGGAAAGGTTAGGTTGACTTGTTCTCTCTCTATTAGTTCAGATGCGTGCATATGGGCTTGGTAAAGTGGTTGGGTAAATGCTGTGTGAGGTAATCGATATACCTATAGGCAAGAAAATATTTTATGTATGAACGAAATACAGAAACGTGGAAATATTTTATGTATGAACGAAACACAGAAACGTGGAAATATTTTTTAAAATAGTGAAATAAAAATAACTATAAACGTACGAGGGAAGCAACTAATGATTAATAACTTTGTTGCGAATACGTTCCTATACCACTTTAATAGGTATTTTACAACTCGGGGTACTTATAATAGAAGTAAACATTAGAATAACAAAATATTAAATATACGAGTAATTAATCATGATATATTATAGATGTCTCTTAGAGACGAAGTTATTTATATGGGGATGTTGGTATGGATGCCTTTTTGTGTGTTCAGAGCTTACGATCTATCGCATGGCTGGCTTAAATGATCACTTTACACAATGTTGCGTTCATCAATTTCACCCGCGATTGACCATCACATCTATCAATTTTTTAGAAGTTGTATATATGTTACGTTAATACACCTTGTTCCACGTGTGACTTTACTAATTGTTGAAAGTTACATTGTACAAAGTGATCACTTAAGCCAACCGTACGATAGGTCATAAGCTCTACAAATAGCCAAAATGACTTCCATAACTACTTTCCTATAAATTATTATAACTAGCTTTCTCCCTACAAGACATCTAGGTACATATAATATATCTTGATGAATGTTGATAAAATCCAGTATTGTATTCCTAAAATTTTTTAACACAGTCAAAATATTCTGAATATGAGTAATTGTTTCAGAATTATCAAAACAGGTTAAATATAAGTACTTGTAAATATAATACACGAGTGCACTAGTTTATCTTGGCTTACGTGACGTGTGACGAATATTGACATAAAACGATCGCAATGTTGCAACATCATTTAAAGACAGCTAAAAGATCGCCGAAAAAAATAGCATTGAAAATGAATTAAGCGTGAAATTGGAATTAATGCGGACAACGGAAGACACTTTCAATCTCTATAGATATTTGTATTAGGGCAAACGGTGAAGTGACAATGAAGCACTTTCATTTTCGTTACAGACGCTCGGAGGATATTCTTATCCGCTGTTATTTATAATGATATAATGAAAGTGAAATTTGTAATCAGAATTTTGATTGAGATTTTTTTAATATACCCGACACGTTTTACTGTCCGGCTTCTCCAGTGAATTGGATTCTTGTACGCAGATATTAATTTCATATTCAAGCTAAAACAAATCAAGTTGTCTCAAATTATTTATTCAAAATATTTAAATATTTTTTCTCCCTCTTATATTATTATAAAAAAAACTCTTTATTTGAAATTTTTCATTATTGGAAAATATGACACAAACAATAAAGCGCTTTTTTAAACTTTTCATATTTTGAATATTTCAAATCTCGTGATGGAAATGCTGTTGTGAGCTAAAAATAGTCTCGTTGACCTAGAAATTCCATACATATTGTGCTGTGATGTATCACGACGCCAAAGCGGGTGTTTCTGCTTTGGTTCGATGATTAAAATATTATTTTTTGAAAAAATACAATCAGTTCAAAAGTTACTTTTAAAACATGTTTACGAAATATGCCGATGGCAGTGTTTATTATTTTTTTCTATGTTTTATGTATGAAACATGCAATGAGTTCTGAATCAACATTTATCAAATTGTCTTTCTAAGCTCTACGAAACGACAGGATATCATTGTAGTACCTATAATACGCGTATTTATTTAATAAAAACCCCGCGAAAGATGACACACGCGCCGCGGGTCAGACTTGCAACGCACTGTAAACGCTCGCGGGTTTGTTTTCGTCGTAAATTGCGAAGGTCGGCTTATGACGAATAGTAATTTCTCCGCCGTATCGGCCGGCCGGGCGCTCCAAGGTCGGGGCAGATCAGCTCCGAGGGGGCCACGGCCGCCCCCGACCTTATAAAGAGCGCGCCCACCCGACCACCGGACCCCATTGCTCGAAGACGGCTGCTTCAGTGCTGCCGGGTTCCAAGTTCCGTCTCGACATTTAACGCTCCGATAAACAAACCGCGCAAACTCTCCCGCACACTCGAGCGAGAGTGAACCATCTGATCGACCACGGAAACCGCAAAACTGTTAATTTTAGCGTGTTATAGTGATTTGACATGGCTCCCTTAAAGCTTTTGTGGGCGTTCGTTGCCGCGATTCTGAGCCTCGCTGTTGTCTCCATCGGGGCTGCCCCGACGTCCCTGCTGGACGTCCTGTTTGGCGGCTACGGGGGCGAGAGGAGGCAGAGGAGCGGGCGAGGGGGACCCCGGGCCTCGGGGGGCAGGTCCTACAAGGAGATCTGCAGGACCGTCAACGCCGACCCTTACGCTTTTCCGGGAAGAGCGCCCTTCCCGAGGGGGCCCATCTGCCCCTACAATTGACGTGACAAGTGACCGCGAGGAATCTGAGTGTGAAGGCTTTGAACGCTGTTACGTGATGTCAGATAAATGTTCCTGTTGCGAGTGCGATGTAACTTATATTGTAATGTTAAAATTAAACAGTAGTTTAATGATTTATGTAAAATATCGTAATATGTGATTTTGGTGGACTTCTAAAGGTATATCTGAAATGAAAATGAAAATTAAAAGGAAATTTGAAATTATTTAAATTAAACTGCCAAAGGTAATTCAAAACATGGAGAATATAAGGAGGTTTAAACTGAAGTGCAAAAATTATATTATAAAAACTTTTGAATGATTAGATGGAATGCAACATGTCCAAGTGAAATCATGTATTAGCCCACACAACATTATGTGTGGAACTAAATTATTAAGATAAATAAATAAATAAATAAATAAATAAATAAATTATTTTGCTGTATAATCATGTTTAAAAAATGTAGGGTTGATGGGCCGGTTGTGGCCACTACCCCGGTTTTGGCCACTTGGACATTCAAAGGTGTATAAATAAGGCTATGAAAATATATTTGTTATTTTATTTATGCCGATCAATTCTTTAAACTGTGTTTTGTTTTGATAAATAACAGCTATATGGCCATTTTCTTTCTTTGAGTATCAGTTGAATTTCTTAGTGACATTCGTTAAAAATGATTAAATTCTTAGCAAAAACCTTAAGGGCCCGTGGATGAGTAATGTGAAAATAACTTTTTAATCACTCATGTTTGTGTTCGTGAATTAATTTAGCCTAATGAAGTCCTAGGAACATTGTTTGAAGATTATTTCATAATTTAGATTATTTCTTAGAAGATAAATGCCACGTGGCCACAACTGGCACTGCAATCTTACTTGTTCTAGTTTTGGCCATGGACAGGCCACAACTGGCTTACATAATGCGTTAGTTTTGGCCACCTTTTTTGAAAAACATAATTAATTAGGTATTTACGATGATATCCCAATTATAATAATTTCGTTGTCTGTCTGTTCGTTCATCCGTCCGTCCGCGTAACTTTGTGTAACGTCCTTTTTTAAAAAAAATTTAAAGTAATTTTTTTTTTTCTAAAAATTTTTTTTTCGGACATTTTTTTAATAATTTTTTTTTCAAATATTTTTATTTTGGATTTTTTTTTAACCAAACCGAACTAACATGTAAAAGTACCATCATTATTGATGGGTTACGGCCAGTTCAATTATAAAAACCATGGCCATAAAAATAAGTTAACAAGTCAACTTTCCTGGAGTACCTACCTGAAAAGTAAGATTCAACCAGATGTACTAAAATATTTCTAAAATTTTTATCAAAATGGTTATGATTAGACTAGTTCTACTGAAGTATCAATGCTATATTCAGTATGGATAGCTTTTAAAGATGATAATTCAGTTCAGCAGTTAGGAAGAGTACTATCATCGAATGAGTTGAATTCTTCTAATACACTTTCTCAAAAAGTAGCCCCTCAATGAGACTTAGTTGTCCTTTGATGCATCAACCATTGATTTAAATTCAACTACAACAGTGGATCCAATAAGTAATGTTCTGCACAAAGTACCAGTTCAAGAAGACCCAGTCCAAAAATAAACTCATTTGCAGCTGCAACAAATGATGTTCAGAATGAATTGTCCACTCAAGCAAAATCATCTGACAATTTATGCCTCGTAACTATACTTCTGTTGGCTCTACTTCAGAAATTGTTATTATTACAACCGCCAAGGCCATATATTTAGTTAATAAAAGTGTAGTCTGGCCAAAGAAAAAAGTAGTAATACTATGCGTAAAAGAGAGTATATTTCTTTTGGCAAGTTATATAATGGCAGTTAAAGAGGCAGAAATGGAAGACAAGGAAGAGAAAAACAATTAAGAAAAGATAGAATGAAGAAAAAAGCTGACAGTTCGAACAAAAGAAAAAAAACTCTTTTCGTCTTCTCTCTGGTTCGTGTCTTCAGCCAAAAAGGTTATAAAAACACGGCGTAATATCCCAGCAGCCGTGAAAACTTTAGAACATTCTTAACAAAAAAACTCAACAAATGAGGAACGGTTGTGGATTTATCAAATCAAGATCTTCGGAAAATAAATAATTAGAAAGAAATCCAAAAGAAGGAGACTATGCATTAGTAAAATTCAAAAGTGTAATAGTAAAAATATTGTACACTGTTGCGTCGGAAGACAATGGTAATGGTTGTGAAATAACTTATTTCAGGAAAAGAATGAAGAGTACCTAATACATTTGTTATGCCACAAATACCTAATCTGGCATCTGTTGCAGAAAATAGTATTAAAATGATAATGTCATTACCCGCTTCTACAAAACAGACTAAATTTCTTTCTAAAAATGTTCTCAGGTTTTCACGGCCATTCAGAATCTTCCGCGTGTAGTTTTTTTGAGATATTCTGCCATGTATATCTGACCTCTCTGGCCGAAGTTTCGGATCTCATTGCAGGGTCCATCATCAGCCCTGATGATGGACCCTGCAATGAGATCCGTAATGTCGGCCAGAGAGGACAGATATGCATGGCAGAAAACTACAAGCAGAAAATTCTTTCTTATCTTTTCAAATTGATCTGTCCGGATATTTTGTGGCATTAAAAGTTACCTCATTCTTTATCAATAGGCACGACAAGATCATAATTATAATAAAATTCATAATTTTCCTACAGTTACTTATCTATCTTGTTTTATTTTTATTCTAAATAATAAGAAACCTTATAAAAACTAAAGTGGCCAGAACTGGCACAATGACATGGCCAAAACTAGACCAAAAGTGGCCAGAACTGGCACATTTGGACATATTTCATTTTATGTTTCTATTTTAAATTATATTAAATTTTATATATTTTTTTCTACATTTTCAAAAGAGTAATGAATGTGCTATGTGGGGAAATTTAAAAAAATCTTTTCTGATTATTTTTGAGTTCGTAGCGATGCACAGTTGGCAAAAAATATCTTAAAGCTGGCCCCTCAACCCTACAATTGATTACAAAATGTGTGGAAATTATTAATTAATCATGTAAAGTTAATGTCGTATAACCCTCGATAGTAATAATTTAACTATAAACCTTGATACGAAATCACTAATTTGTTAGTGTTAGCGTTATAACAAACCCGTTTCACAACTTGACCAACAATAATAGTTAATTATCGCTGAGACATTACGAATTGTAGACCGTCGTAATTTGTTTTCAAACAATAAATAAAGCCCTTTTTGATCCGCATAGTGCGAAATCAGTAATGCTGATTATAACGTATAATAAATTACGAAAAAAAAATACAAGGCTGTGATTATTGGAGAATAGTTAAAAATTACAAAAACTTAATAAAACCGTAGAATTTTTTTGAACACATTCGTCACAACCTATTTAAAAAAAGAAAATACTAAAATATAAAGTTTATTTTTTTATATACAAATTTCAACTAATTTTTCTCCTGACTTATATTTTAATAAATTTCATACGTAGATACAAAAAATAAATTGTTAAAATTTGTATACAGGCATTTTATAATCTATATATTAATACTATTTTACAGGCGTCAGTAGGAACGTAGAAACATGAGTTGTTAATAAACATATATTCTGTAAAAAAAAGAAAAACTAAGTATTTATCTACAAGAATATTATGATATAAAATGGGAATAAAATTATAATTGTATTACGAATAATCCTGTTTTTTTCTCAAAATACATTTTATATAATATAACTCATGTTTCAATGTTCTGATTGCACGCCGCTGCTATTTTATGACTATTATTAAATTAAAACGACCCTCGTTGCCGGGTGGGTAAGACACTGGCTTCTCATACCGAGGGTTTCGGGTTCGATTCCCGGTAAGGTCACAGTAAAAATATGCGATTTGCTCAAGCTCTTGTGATATGTATCGCTTCTGTAAATGGGTATCGTGACTTGTTGAAGCTCAAGAATTTATTTATTATAAATTCATATTAGGTACGTGTAGCGAACAACGCAACAATTATGCATGTAAAATTTTGTGTATAAAATTATTTCACCAAAGTACATACAAATAAGATTTAAGATATATTTTGTAATGGAGATTAAGATATAACAATCATAAATTGTAAAAAATAACGAAATTTATTATTAAAATATTCGTAAATAAGTCCATGTGCAATCTTAATTAAATATTCAATTATTTTACTTAAATATTGGAAGTTTACAGACAAACTTATTATTGTAATGATTAAGTTCATTTTTAATTTTAAGCAACTAGTCACATTTTTTTTTTCAGTAAAAAGATCTATAAATGATATTAAATAATGTTTAAGTATTTTTATTTTAAATTAATTATAGGTTTTATCTTGATTAATCCTACTGATGATTTGTTGTATTATTATTTTCATTTTAAATTATAAACATCTATCCAAAATACTGTTTATGGAAAATTTTCCTATATAATTAAAAAAAAAACATTAATTTACTTTAGGCTGTAACACCGCGCTCATTCATACTAGTCGAATTCGAATAGGATAGTTCTAAAAGGACCAATCAGTTTCTGCAAATTTGGTCAA
Organism: Agrypnia vestita; assembly: GCA_016648135.1. NCBI lineage: Eukaryota > Metazoa > Arthropoda > Insecta > Trichoptera > Phryganeidae > Agrypnia > Agrypnia vestita. The sequence continues at coordinate 8,482 of JADDOH010023064.1, read as the reverse complement.
GTCAGGTCTTCCGCGGTCGTCCTTTATTTCTGGTGACATTAATTCCCATCTTTCCTGTCACACCCTCCTCATTAATTAGTCCCACATTATCAAATTGCCCAAGCGATTCTTTCTTAATCCCGTTCATTATGATAAATCATCTTGAGGTACATTCACTAATTAGAGTATCTTATTTTACAATAAAAACAAAACAAACATTTTCAGTTACGAATAACATATTTTTACTAGACTTTCCGAAATATATCGCTGTTTGAATTTAAAACTCCTCTACATTTTATGTCTAATATTAATTGAACGTTTTTTTTAACGTTTACCACTTTGTATAAAAAATCTATTACTTTTTAACACTTTTCCACGGTCATTGAATGCGAAGGTCAAAAAAATTGCGACGTGACATGACTGCTATATTTCGATAAACTCAATAGTAACAAATAGTAAATACAGATACGTTTAAGTGATGATGCTGTTTGGTACGACCAAAAATACTTTTTATATTATTGCTATTTAATTTATAGAATATCTTCTGCAGTAACATCATTTTGTCCACTTGCAATGATAAAGTAAATCAAAACTATAATGGACAAAATTAACCTTGGTGTATTTTTTGTTCACTATTAGTTTATTTCATATATTTATTCTCCTTCTTCTTCATCATTTCTTCCAAAAGCGCATATAGTTACACATTATTAAAATATTATCACAATTACGCCGCCCCATTACGTAAAACCTGTTCTGGGGCAGTTATATTTCTCAATTTAATAGTATTTATTATATTTTAGGTTAATTATAAAAAAGTTATAATAAAAAAGATTGATTAAGACACAAAAATAAAGAGATATATAAAATAATATAAGTAAAAATATATATTCAATAAAAAATATATTAAGGTAGATGCAGTAACTAAAATAAAAGTTACTATAAATAAGCAAACATTTGCCAGTTCGAAGGTCAAGGGTGTATAATTTTTTCAGCATTCCTTCTCCTTGATTTTTTTAGCCAATTAGTTATTTGGTATTTATGGCTGTGTTTTATAATTTCCTTTGCTCACTTGTTAAAGACACGTGGGGCAATAAATTTAATGTGTTTTTATTCCGAAAATAACAGCTGACTTTAACCAAATATTTTTTTAATATTGGATAATAATATGTCATTATCATATTTATTAATATCGATTAATAAAAAAAAAACAATAAGGATAAATGAACTATCTATGAAATCAAATCATTTGATTCTATGCATTTTTGCCAACAAATTACTAGCTTATTTAAGCCTATAGAATAAAACTACGGCAGATTAGAATTTAATGGTTCTTTGAAAGCATTTTCTGTTGTTTTTCTGTTATTATTTTTTCCGTAAAAGGTTATCTACATAAGTGCTTGAAAAGGTGAAAGTTGTCTTGAAGTAAGATAAGTCCCCTGCAATTAATCCACGTTAGTAATTTTAGCGTATTTTCTTCCACTAAAGTCTCTATTCATAGTTTTCAACAGAAGCGGGATGTCTTCGACACTCTTCATCTATAAAACTTACGACTCAGTAACTAAACTTTTCTGACTATCGACGAACTGTTCGTTCAAAAGTTGTTTCTTGACCTCCTTGACTGGTAAACATTGGGTGCTGTTCTTAAATTCATTGAAAAAATTACACGTGTTCTTTTTTAAATCTCATTTCTGAGGAAACTGAATAAATAAAGGATAATTCTCATGGACATACAAAAACAAATATTAAAAAACTCCTATTCTGAGAATATTCTATAACAGATGGTTAAAATAATGCACTTAAAAAAAGGGACGCACGTATGCCTAAAGATTGTATGAGAAATGTCAAGATGTGCGTTAAATGTCAATATTTCAATATTTATCGTTTGTTTGAACACTTTAGATTGGTAAATTAGCAGATGTGAAACGAACTGATTTCAAAGATTAAAAAAATGCAATCTTTGAGTCGTTGATATTTTGAATATTGGTATCAGGAACATTCTCGGCTCTTAGTTAAATTAATTTACGCAGGAATCTACCTGCAGAGTATTGTGGACTAGATCTGTTACACCCTTATAATAAGGGTCAAGATGCCTTTGTTAGTCATCGTATACCAAAGAGAATTGACCAGAAAGATCATACAAAATGATATAATGTATTTTGAAATCGGCCATTATTTTAGGAACAAACTCGTGTAACTAGCTAACTAGGAAATGAAATAACTTAATTTAAAATGTCAACGTTTACATAGTCCTACCTTAAACTAGCACAGCGTACGGTTAATGTAATAAGGTGTTAAATGTTATTACACTGACTGCAAAGAGTTTATGAATATTTAACATTTTGCTCTCATAAATACTGAGAATTGAAAGTGGTTTTAATTTTATGGGCGCCACTTACTAAATGGTTTAAGATAACAATTAATTGGTTTAAAGTTTACCGATATCTGTCTTACTAATTAGGCAGTCATGTGAAAAGTAATATGCTGACAAATTACTTAAGGTGGCCTAAATGTAACTATAGGTATTATAACTGGTGATATAGAATATCGCTCAAAATTTCAATGGCAATGACACAGTTCTAGAAAATAAAGAGAAATAATACAAAAGTAGGTGTATATTAACTTTTAAAATAATTTGGAAGTTGAATTCGCTACCCGCAATAGGGTCTCCTATAAACAAAGGAAAATAAAATAAAAATAATGTTATCAAAATTCATTATTCGCCATGTAACAATGTCCGTCACTAACGCTAACAGATCTCGCTAATAATGATGAGATGTATAATAATGAGGTAAAAAAGCGCATAATTTTCGATGTAACAATGTCTGTCACTAACGCAACCAGATGGCTAAAATTATGATGAGGCATTAAGTAATAGTGGGGTATAAAAATCAAGAGAGTGTAATTCTATATATAACAATTTCCGTCACTAACGCTACCAAGACTTCGTTCAATGGCGCAGCTTTAACTCGCGGTCGAAATATATAGTTAATGTATGTACCTACGTCATTTATGGTGGGTTATAGCTACTAAAGAAATATTTTCCTAGATGCGAAATATCCGGAAATAGATCGATTTCGAAGTCGAGGATTCTGCCAAGGACAGACGTCAGTTTGAAAAAATGGCACAGAGAACAGTAGGTATAGGTGAATAGTGTATGACTCACGTTCTACAAAGTTAAGGTTTGCGAAAATTGAAATTACTGCGGTGTCATAAGGGCTGTATTCCAATATAGTAATTTAGAAGTTTATTAAAAGGCAACTAACACACTAGCCTACGTTGTCGTAGGCTCAAAAGGTGTGGTTTTTTGGATTCTCGAGGATTCGGCATTGTAAAAGTATAGTGACAGACAACCAACGAATCATATTGTTGATGTATTCTCACCACATTTATTTCTTGGCTTCAAGGTACACAAGGTACATAATGCAAAGTCTGAGACTCTGATCAGAATCAGAGGACTTGATCAGAATCAATTTGTTAAGACCTGTGTCCACGGATGAGATTTTCGTCTTGTGTAGTCCACAGTGTATCTACCTACACATCAGATGTCAAAGATTCGAGAATCGCTCCATGTCGCCACGCTAGAGTTTGATACTTATTTTGTCTTGTGCCTCACTTCATGCATTTTGTTTGTTGACAATTGATGAATTTATTTATGAAGATCACAAATTTATCTCAACTGAATCTCTTAATCTTATCGCACCGTGTATCATTCACGGGGTCATTACGGAATTTTTTTTTAATTGCTAAGAGCGACCGCAGTATATGCCAATGTCAATAAATGGGGGGGGGGGTATTTTTTCAAATCTCGCTTGCATTAAATAAATTGTATATTCATATCACTACGTAAAACTCTCGCATCACAATTCTTATACTAAGATTATTTATACTAAGGCCCAAATACAGAGTCAACACTTTAATGATTTGTAGGTTAAAGTAGGTACGCCTTAAAAGTGTAATTTGCCCTGAAAATTACGCTTTTAAAGCACACTTTAACCTCTAAATCATTAAGTATTGACTCTGTATTCGGGCCTTAGTTATGTTTAACTTACACATACCACAAATTGTAATTATTCGCCATACCTACACTTTTGATTTTATTGACATACGCAATAGTGGTCACCCTTTGTATAGGTCTTTATATATAAGCTTGAAATTGATTTAGTGTGGCTATAGTGTTTCGTTGTGTTAAGTTTACGAATACGAGAGGGGCGTATCCATAAACTTCGAAACACTGTTCTAACTCAATTGCAAGCTTATATGAAAAGACTTACATACCTATATCTACTGTGGCTAATAAAATATTATTTTCTCCTTTTTAGTCATTTATTATAAAAACGTGTTTTTTAAACATAATATTATTTTCTACTTTTAAGTCTTGGTCACATTAAATCTTGTAATCGAAAACATGTTTTTTTCCGAATGCTATTAACCTCAAAACTCAAACGTCACTTTTATAATAACACAAACCGACAAATATCACCGCTGTACCGGCATGCACAATGTCAGATAAAATAACGCGTCGGCATTTCGAATAGTTAAATCGACTTATTATATTATCGGAAAATTAAGTAATGATTGTTGTTTTGTCATCCGGCATACGTCTCTCTGCCAAATGGTCAGAATGTGGATCAAATATTGATAACATAATTTTGTAGCTGACAGACAAATAAAATAAGTGAAACTAAATAAAAGTGTAAAAAAAGACTTCATTTAAGGTAAATTATTATTCGGTTATTACCATGATTCGGAATTAGAATAAGCCACGTTAACCGGAGAAGCGATGACAGGAAGCGTACTAAGTGTCATAATTGTACGATAAAACGATAAACCACAGTCCGCCAGAAATGCAGCGACCGAAAGCGTGAAATTGAAATGTAATATTCAAACAAAATGCAGCCGATCGCGTAAGTATTTACAAAATTGCGGTATTTCGTTTAATGCATTATTGACGTTCGAGTGTTGCGGTGAGCAACTGCACAATGGGTCGGAGGCCGCCGCTGGACGTGACTCAAATGTACCGGCAATATTTTGAATGCTAATGCACCTAAATATATGCGACCACAGACGATGAAAGCTATAAAATAATCGAATAATTGAATAGCCTTTTGGAATGGTGTAATTATCATTTTCAAAAAGAGCGACAGAAGAATCTGTTTCTAAAAAAGGTAGCTAATGAAATGACAGCTTTGTTAAATGTCAACTTAACAAAGCTCTCATTTCATTTAACTTAACTGTTGAGAATAAAATTGATTAATTAAGGAGAAATGTAATTAAGTAAATGTAAAGTGTAAAATGTAAAGTAATGTAAAATTAAGGAGAAGTGTAATTAAGGAGAGAGTGTGAAAATAAGGTAGCTAATGAAATGAGAGCTTTGTTAAGTGTCAATTTAACTTAAGTCTTAACGAAAAAAGTAACATCGTGGTAATATCTACAAAAAATACAAGTTTTCTGTTACGCCAAATTTTTCCTGAAATTTTGAATTTATTCCACTAAAATAATTTTTACTATTATACATACATACCAAATTTGACGTCATATGAATTATTATTATATAATACGCTCCAAAGCAATTGATATCTCCCTTATAATAAGGTTTTATATGAATTTCTTTCATCTCTTTTAACTTTGAGAACGCGTCACTATTTCAGTTTTGTTATGTTTAGTCCAACTTCAACAATTCAAGATTCTAAATGAGTCAAAATACAGAATGTACGCGCTGCGCGCATGCGCGTTGGTGTCTATCATGTAATTATTTTTTGTTTAATATTACGGTATACATAATGATTTGAAAAGTATTTCAGAATTATTAATATATTTTTTAAATTCTAAACAATAAGTAATAATTCGACGTAATAAATAAAATACGAGAATTTGTCGAAAGTTAAAATAATAAACATTTCGACATACGTGGCATGCGCGTGGTTTGTGATTGTCATATTACGATATGCATTGATTTAAAAATGAGTTCAGAATTATTAATGTGTTTCTTAAATTGTTTACGGAAATTAATAATTCGACTTAAATAATATACGAGCATTTGTCATAAGTTAAAATAAGTAAATATTTTGACAGATAACTTAGTTCCGCGGAGACGACTGGGTATTCCGCTGGCGCTCGAAATCGAAGAATATATGACCATCTCTTTCTATCAAAATCTTACTGTTTTAGCAACGTATACTAAATATATGATAAAAGTGTAATTTTTATTCGATTTACACTTAGATGGCATCTCGCGCACGGCTTGAAAGCCCATGATCTATCGACGTAATTTGACAGATTCGATGTATGTGAAACGGATGTCCAGCCTTAAGGCTGGCATCCTTTTTAAAATAATGATTAACGTGTTTTAAATAAAAAATGTAGCTTTTTAATAGTGAATACAGACTCAAAGTGCGGATATAAATACAATATATAATAAATACAATATACAATATATAATATATCTTTTTATATGAATAAAAAGCATTTGAATATCATCAAAAAACGTAAAAATTTCTTGCAAATTTAAAAATCTATAACTTTATTAATGTTGAATATTTCTTAAATCTATTTGTACGGATTCTAGATAATTAAGTAAATTTTATACATATGAAAAAAAAATATGCGTACATATTAAGTAAATCTTTGTTTTCCCTAGAACACTAAAAAGGATTTTTTTGGCCGCGGCCTGTCGATTAATGCTTATATTTTATAAATTATTTTAAATAATGTTCAGTGTATTACTTTTAAATAAAAACAAAGGTTCGATCCAAGTTATTGCCCTAAAAAAATTGCAGTCTATCATATACATTCTGATATAGTAAGTAAGATAATGAAAACCTTCAAGAAATTGCAGAGCGAATCGGAATAATAAATAAGATAACGAAAACCTTCAAGAAATTGTAGAGCGAATCGGACAAATAATTGAAACTAACAAAAATGAAATTAAATCAATGTGGAGGATGCCCCAAAAGTCCCCGACACACACGCCACCGATAATAATTAAATTAAAAAGTCAGCAAAACAGAGATGAATGGCTAAAAAAGGGGAAAACCAAGAACATCTCAAATGATGATATCTTAAATAACCAAATAAAAGACCGCATTTACATTAACGAAAACCTTATACCTCGCATAAAAGAATTACTGTGGAAGACAAAAAGTACATTGAAAGTAAAGTATAAGTATATCTGGGTAACTCAAGGCAAAATATTGGTGAGACGTGCAGAAGAAGCAAAAATTAGCCAAATACAGAAAGAGAAAGATATAGATGACCTATTGAAGGATTAATTATTATTATTACTTTTTACTCTACATATCAATACATTTTAATTATCACTAATAAAATGGAATCACAACAATTTGAATCTCATAATTTTCAAGAATGTGAAAACATTGACATCTGGTTAAAAGAAATTATATTAAAAAAAAAATCAACTTCGCGTTAATACACGTAAATATACGATCCATATTAAAAAACTTCAATGAATTCTTAGTACTCACAAGAGATGTAATACAATATTTGGATGTGATAATACTTATAGAGGTAAACATCAAAGAACAAGATGTAAAGATGTTTCATATAAAAGGATATAATATGTATGCTTATATGAGAAAAAACAGAAGAGGAGGGGGAATCATTATATACATAAAGGAAAAATATAAGTTTGAAAAAAAATTGAACACCTAGACACTGGTGAAATCATAAGCGGGACACTGAAAATTGGAAAGAAGGTAATTAATTTAATATCGATATATCGACCACCCAGTACAAATAAAAACAAATTTATTGATGAACTAGGCACAATTATACAAAAAATTCCAGATGGAGAAATTCCTAGCCGGAGATATAAATATAGACCTACTCAAACAAAATAATACACGTCTTTAATTATGAAAACATGCTAGTTGAAAATGGCGAGATGAAGTTGTAGATAATAGAAATGTGTGGTCCTGTATTGATCACATATATATTAGAAATAAAAAACAATATAAACGCTGTTACAATAAAACAAAAAATTGCTGATCATTATATCACTGGACTAACGTTAAACGGAGAACACGAAAGGGAAGATAAAAAGTAAAAGTTGAATACTTTGACAAAAGAATTATTCAAGAGGAACTAAAAAAAATAAATTGGAATGAAATAGAAAACATAAAGTGTCCAAATGAAATATACGAAAAATTGGCAAATTGTTTTGAAAAGGTGTACATTAGTGCTAAAAAAGAGTACATCACATCCCAATCAAGATACGAAAACCAATGGATAACATCAGAACTAAAAACTATGATTAGAACTAAGGATCAGCTCTATAGAAAATGGAAAAGTTCTCCAAATAATTCAAATTCAAATTCAAATTCAAATGTTTATTCAATGTTCAATGTTACAAATGTTGACAGTGTTTACAAAATTTAATGAAGCTTTTTTCATTGTTGTTGAGTGTCTTGGCAGCAAGTAAACACTAAATTGATTTGACGCCCTGCCTGCTACACTAGTAATTTACTGTATTATAGCAGACAGTGCT
>JADDOH010023063.1:0-23646 GCA_016648135.1 Agrypnia vestita | reverse complement strand
AGTACATTCTTCAAGCGTTATTTCTAAAACTGGCACATTACATAATACTATAACGTGATGTTGTAATATAAATAATTTACTCTTTATCATGCGATTTAATGGAGAAAATTTGTGTGATTTATGGTTCATAGTTCCCTATGAATGATTTGAGTCACAATTTATTTCAGATATATTGGATTCTGAATTGTTTCCTGGTCTACTTTTTTAGGTATCTTTACATTTATTGTGAGTTGAGAAATATTGTTCATTTTTTTTCATACTAAAGTCGGTACTAAAGTAAATACACTATAGAACCAGAATATATTCTAGATTAACATTGGATACAATTTTTTTTAAATGTCTTTTCAATAAATCGCAAGGCTGGTTGAATTAATATATGTCATTAGGCAAAATAATATGATTTAGTGCGCTTTAATTTTGTGGAATGCCATAAATTTACTGCTTTTGAGAACCGGTTATTTGGATCACTAGTAATAGTAATTGTTATGGAAAGAACATAAATTTTTGTCTTTTCCATCAATCAAAAAAACAGTTATAAAGTATAGCTACATATTACTATTGGTCAAACAAACAAACAAACGACTAAGTGTGTGCGATGGCCGAGTTCAAACGACTCTCATTAATCACATTTTCGGTTACGTATAAAAAATTATTAAGCTTAAATCTCATCAAATGGAAAGTTAATATTCGTCATGCATTATTACTTGGTTTAAAATTGGTACCTTTGTTAACTTTTTTTTTGTTTTCCATAATAATTTTCGTAGGTAAGTGTAAATAAACTGCATTTTTTTTTGAAAAAACATCTTACCTTTGTTATTTTGATAAATAGTTGACAAGAATATTTGTATTTAAATGCAATATATTATTGCGTAGTGATCGTTTTTCATGGGGTTTTCGCGGTGATTTTTGTAAACTTATTCAACACGAGCAAACTGAAACTGTACCCACACCGTGTCTTCATAGTATAGGAGGGCAAAATCGAAAAGTAGTATTCTAAAGAGAGCTTTTTAAATTTTTAAAAACAAGTTTGGAAACTGAACGCAACGTGTGACACCGCAAAGGCCTGCCACGGAATTCAAACATAAGTCAATAAAACAGTTTCCACAATTAAACATTTGTAGCTAATATTATACCTAGGATTACTAGTCATTAACAAATTAAGCTTGTTGAAATTTATTTTGTAAAAACTTATTTTAAGCTTCGTGAGAAAGTGAGAAGTCTATTGTGAATACATAAAGCTAGACGCGCCTTATTAAGTACTCTATATGAACTCTTGTACCTTCTTGTTTATATAGTCACGTATATATAATGTAAAAATATATTATTATATAACGTATTGTTTTGTTGGTGGTTAGAAATGAAACATCATAACATGTTTAACCTTTCTGTCTCTGAGGGGTCATTGCATTTTGGGATCGAGATGGAGGGGTTGAAAAACAACAGAAACTTTAAATAATGTTAGAAAGTGTAAAGCAATATGAATTATGATTTGTTATCAATTTCACAGTATATATCTGATCCATACAATAATCAATATTCCGAGTTAACTGCCAACATTATGCTACAAGATGTAGGGCTTTCTGTAAACTCACAGTTAAATGATGACTGTGCAAATTCACTAAATATTTTCATAATAAGAAATGTAAAGTCAGTGTAAAATTGACAAGTCGGACAGTTTCACTTTAGTAATTTTAACCATTGTTAAACAAAAGAAAATGTAATGGCTTACATGTATACATATTCACATTTTTTAAAACATCTCATATTATCCAAAGATGTTTGCTCCCAGTTGGTAACTACAAATGATTACTAGCCCGGGCGTCACTCGGCTTAATCACCAGAGCCAATGGAATAATTTCAATAAACATTTTATTTTTTTCCAGCCAGGAACTTTCCAATATTTTTATTAAATCTGTTTCTAAAGCTAATAAAGGGAAGAATTTGGACAGTGTAATTTAGCTGTGAACTCATTAGTTGAATACAATCACTTATTAAGAATGGAGGCTATCTTTAGACATTTCACCTTGTTCGTTGCTCACAAATACCTAGTCTATCTCTTTGCACTAGCAAAATCTGTTGGCGATTGAGATTAATTAAAAAAGTTTATTTATAAGGTTATAAAGATGTGAACGTCCAAGTCTTTATTCTCATAATAATATAAATTGATTACATGGCTGCTAAACATCAAGCTACTACTCAAATTTAAGCAATACAATAGTATTACATTAAATTATAAGAATAATATTAATTTCAAATCATCATTTTAATGAATAAACTTTTTGATGGATGCTTGGATTATTACAGATTACACGATTCATACTATATGCATGAATAAATATTGAGTTAAAATATTTTTATTTATATCACAACTGAACATTTTAATTTACAAGATTATATTGAGAATGGTTATGATCATTATTATTATATTGATCACCACAAGCCTGTGATAAATTCGGTTATATACTTACACATATTAACTGTTTCCAAGGTAAGTTTGTAGAGCTCCATAATCACATGTATGTATATAAATTAAAAAAAAACAAGTTTTTTGTTTTCATACATGTTATTTATGGGTTATTTATGTACATACATTATGTTTGCGTACAAACAATTGCTTTCTGTTGGGATGTCTTCGGAATAAATTGAGAAACAAATGTAAATAGTGATATCAGCTCAACCAATACAAATGCATACATACATATTTCTATAGCTAACTAACTCATGTGGAGGTTCAGAAATATGTCAAATATTTCAGACACAATTTATGGAATTGATAATTATTCTTCAAATAAAAATCATCCAAGTATCTGTCAAACATATTATTCTGAGCATTGAATATACATACATACATAGATAATGAATTTGACCACAAATATATAAAGAAGGCTCTATTTGTAAATATGTTTCTATTCAAATATATACACATTATTTTTCTTATATGGATCTTTTATCTCAAAGAATATTCATAATATATATGGCATGTCAGCTGTTAGCCACGCAGGCTGAAAAAATTGCTTAGTTGCATTCAGCATCATAAATATTGCCTAATTCTTATTGTTCAGTTATAAAGACATTTTATTTAATTTGGATACCACCCGAAAATAAAAATCCTATCGCAACTATTTTTTCAACAAATATTTGGTACACAGAAAAATTCCTACACAAAATATAATGCATTCATTACTTTTTTAAAGTCAATTAAAATTAATCCAATGCTAGTTTCTTTAGCTGACATGTCTGATAAAATTTCATCATAATATTGTACAAATTCATACAGATGGAAGCATACTGTGTTATGAACTGTTACATTTTAAACATTTCACTGTGTTATTTTAAATAAGTTATTGTTTTGTGACATCTTTGATTATATATATAATTGATAATAAATGAAAATCCGAAAGTCACTTTTTTGCCTTTATTATATGAAATAATCTTCGCAATGTCACAATTGTTAAACATTTGGGATCCTAAAGGTACAATTATTTTCACAGCAGATACGATGTCCATTGTACATACACATATAAAAATGTTTCGACAAGAGGTAGCCGATTTGAAGTTGCCACCATTTCTCTAGCAGTGCTTTTTGTATTCTGACAGTTAGTTATCTTGTAGACAGTATGTTATTCCAAAATGGAGTGCTACACGGTATAAACCTCTTTACGGGTATAAATCAATGCAACGAAATAATGTGCCTCATACGCACGGCTTACACATACTAATTCGATTGTCTTTCTTAAACTGAAAAAGGTCTACCAACAATTATGTACTTATTGTGAAAGCATTATCACGAAAGTAATAGGTGATTTCTATGTGTTGAAAAAAGATACTAGCATTTAATGACAAAATTGGTATATTAATATACAAACCCCTTTTTCGTCTTGTTTGGTGCGCTGCAAGATTGTGGGACTTAATTCTTCGAAAATGAAACAGATGATGCAATTACAATCAACGTTCCCTCTAATTTTTCTATTGTGTGTGCGGATCTTCGACGCATCTGTGCATTGGTGATGCGATAAATTTACACCCCCCCCCCCTTAAACACACATACAATTTTTCATTAAAATTTATATTTTTAGGTATTTATTAATCACAGTGATTTTATATAATAACAACACTAACAAAAATAATTTTTGAAATAGATAAAAGAGATAAAAAAGAAATAAAAAAAATAATAAATAGATATAATATATTAAAAGGTTATATATATTCAAGAACACATTCATATTTGTGAAGTTGTAATTTTTCAGAACAAAGTTCTGTGAAATTTTTAAATCAAATTTATTAATCAATTAAAAAGATGTACAGAAAAATCTAATTCACGAAAAAATATTAGGTTACTAGAAGATCGTATTTTAGTTTTTAGGTTCTCTAAATTTCAAAAAATATTTAAAGAACTGCGTTGTTTTCACAATAAGGACTGCTATGAGATTGAACTCATCACCGAGTGTAATGTTTCTTGCAAGTTGAAGCATGTCAGACTATAAAATGTAGAGAACCTAAAAACTAAAATACAATCTTCTTTTCTTTGTCTTATACTTTGGCATGCGATAGAATGGGATGGAGTATACTGATCCCGCTCGACTCAAAATTTTGCTTGACCCTCGCAATTATGATGATTCGACTCATTTCTCCGAAAGCGAGCGAAAGAATTGTGCATGTATTGTTTCATGCATTCGAGCAAAACTGGAATCTGGCAAAGTAAACTTTATTTTATAATATTGACTGTGCGGAGGGTAAAACATGTGTGCGGAGACATTTTGGTAGGTATCCGCGCGCACACGCGCACACCTTACAGGGAACATTGATTACAATTACAATTAATTAATTAACGCTACCATGAGATGTTTTTTTTTGGAAGGCAACCATATTGGCTTACAATATTGCAACTGATTTCTCACTAAAGATTTATGCAGATATCTGCATGATACTATATTATTGAAGTTGAAGGAAATGAAATGGGTATGGGCTGGCCACAAATCTCGGAGGATGGATAATCGCTGTAAAAATTCAGTAATCCAGTGATACCCGAGGAGAATCAAGAGACAGAAAGGTCGTCCTAAAACCCTCTAGATTTATAAAATCATCAAATCTGCAGAAATACAGGGCAGTTTTTACAAATAGGTAGAGAAAAATAGGAGACACTTGGGAGGTCTTCGAGGTAACAGTTGACGATGAAAATTACCAAAAAATCACTACTCAAAATGGAATAAAATAAACATTAGATACTTAGACACGCTCTTTCTTTTAAATATACAAAGTATAAGAATGATGATTGAAAATTATTAGGTCTTTCCAGGTTGTTTAATTTTTTTTTTTTACAAGGTAGTGACAGTTATTTATGAATGGATGTTTCTCTACTACATGAGTGTCATAAACTCGTGTGTAGGAGAGGAGTATCATTACATTATACATTTACAAAAAATTATGTGATAAAATGTACATATTCATCAGGTAATAAGTACTAGACAATATGCACTGTGACAGCTTTGTTAGTGATATGGGTGATAGTATGGTTATCCCTGTGTGTAATTTTGCGCCACTAACGCTGCGAGTTTCCTTTATTTCAAGAATTATAGGGGCCCGCCATGAACATACTTCATGTATATATTTCAATAAAAGATATTGAGATCTATTTTAACATCAACAAAGAAGGATCCAAGAAAAGTTTAATTTAGTGATGCGTAAGTACCTACCACACACTTTGAGGTGGACTTTGTATGAGTCTTTTAAGAGTTTTTTCTTCTATAAAGGCCATTAATTTGATCATTGGCAAAGGTAATAGTTAAGCAAGAAGCATATATTTTTGCATTTTCCGACAGTCAAATCAACAAAGTTTTCGTACAAATCAATGCTCTTTGATTAACTATTACCATTACAGATGATCAAACATGCGGCACTTAGAGTTACTGCACTCTCTTTCACTTGTTTTATAAATGCTAATATTTAAATGATTAGGCTTCAGAATTCCACCCAAAGTTTTAGTAAAGATTCAATATTTTCATAAATACTAAGGTCGTAAAATAATATAATGACTGCTATATATTATTACACTTGGACAATTACTATACAATCAACAGAATATATATGTTATTATGTGAATGTATCAACGAAGTGCATAAATAAGTATAGATAGGTACAGTAGCCGGCAAACATCTTGAAATTTTACGGCGTAGGGGGGGGGAAGTTTGCGCATGTATCATTCCACCAAAGAGACCAAAATATGTCTTCTGCGCATCCCCCACTATGCCAAAAAATTTCAAAAAGTTTGCCGGCAACTGTATGCATGTTGAAAAGGTGAGAAAACACAAGTATGCATCTTCTTCCATTATTTAGAATCGCTATTTAGGATGGCACAAATCGCTCTTTGAGTGCGGATTAGGCAATCCGCGCTCAAAGAGCGATTTGTGCCATTTAATAAGTTATAATTAGGATGTTTCAAAAATGGATATAATTAATCATATATTTATGCCAATTTCACACAAATTTTTTGACATTACCTATATATAGCGAACAGATATGGTTTTGGTTGGGAGTTGAAACTTATCCTTGATTAGCTCACTGTAAATGGTATTAGAGTTACAAGTATTTGTCTCTATTTGAAAAGAAAAGTTATTTTAGTTAAATTTTCATTGGTTCATTTTATGCTACAGTAAAAAACGCGAAAACATTAAGGGCCGGTCTTATAAACGAAAGACCAAATTTCCGTTAGTAAATCGACAATATACTAACGGATGGCCGTTCGTTTATAAATGTTACCGACGCTCGTCTTATAAAACTTTTTTACCGTCCGTAAGTTTCGCAATATCGTACTGCTCTTGTCTATGATTTTAGAGCTGTCAGAGGCGAATTATATCTCTTTCCTATGGAAACGAAACATAACTTCTATAAATATAGCCTAAAATTTCTCGCTCGCACCGGATTTTTGGGATACTTCCCACAACACTTCACACACTGGCAGTCCTTTGAAACCCCAACGAAGTCTTCAGCAACTAATAATATTGATCCAAGAGCATAGAATCTCAAGGCAACATGCAATTTTGTGGTTGATGATAATGTCAGATTCCTACGCGTGCGCCTTTTTACATTTTGCCCAATACCTTCTAGAAGCTGTCAAGCAGACCTTTTCGGTAAATGAAAAAGGTTAATAAAATCTGCGTCATCTAAAATATTAAAATAATCCACTCGTATATTGAATATTCTTTGTCGTCGAGTTTGTTCTTCATCCGACGAATTTGAATATAATAATAGCTGGACATTTCTATCTGAAAACGTTTTCCTTGAAAATGTAGCAGCAGTCTGTACAGTATATGTGTACATGTTAAACAAACAGCATAAAATACAAATTGACAACGGACCTAACCTTAAAAAATAATACGTCAATATGTCATACTTCTGTCAATTTCAACTAACGGACAGTAAACTGGTGGTTCGACTGTCGGTATCGGCCGTCGGTAAAATTTTACTAAAATTTGACTAACGGATTGTTATAAGACGAAAATAATGACGTTTGTATCAAATTTCGGTTTATTTGGTCTGATATTTAACTAACGGACGTTTATAAGACCGGCCCTTAAAGTGCATCGGTACAAATATTTTTGTACCGACATCTATGAATGAGTATCTACAACTTACGTCTTAACAATTGTTGCAAGTAAATTTTATTAGATGGCAGTAATTCTTTTTCCTATTAATAAAAATTATCAAAGAGGTCTAATAATGATTTACTGAAGAAACATCTAAAACTAAAAGTCGGTTATCTGATCAATAGTGTTTAATCAGTAGTGTGGGAATTTTAATTCAGTACGGTACCGTAATATTTTTATTCATACATTTATGAATGAGTATACACAACACAAGGTAGCAAAGTGTTACAATTGTATTTAAAAAAAAATAGGTGTCAGTAGTTATTTACATTGTAGGTCAAAATTATCAGTCATGTGAATTGTTGTGTACTTATAAAAAATATATATTTTATAATACTTGTGTATTATAAAATATATAGAAAAATATGTGCATCTATAAATTTAATGGATTAATTTTTTAATTTATTCACTCACACTAATATTTTTAATCGTGTAGAATAATTATCTAGAACCGTTAAAAAGTCGAGTCAATTTTATTTTTCGGGCAATCAGAATTTGCTATTACACTATAGATGTCAGGCAGCACGCGAATCCATTGATATGAAATGGGTCGTCGACGTATTTACCGTCGACGAAACGTGACCGTCCACGTCTGTCCATCGACGAGACGATCAACTAGTTGAATTCGTCAACTAGTTGACGCGTCAACTTCGTTACGCGGACGTTCTATCTAAACATCAGGACGATGGTCAACTGTCTACGGTTCAACGCGACACTGCGCGACGGCTCAACCGTTGGCTATTTTTATTACGTTAATTTTTAAAATTTAAAGAAGTTCGAAGGAATATAGTTTCGGGGAAAGTAAAACCGCTACTTGTGCTTATATGTAAAAATGAATATTTAATTATTTATTTGTTTACGCATATTATAGGCTTTTACTTATTGTTTTATATACTTCTTTCTATATATAATAAAGAAAGAAGTAGGTATACACAACAATATCAGGTCTAAGCAGTAAAATATTAGTTCAATAAAAAATAAAATAATTAAACAGAATTGTTTTATTTTATACAGCGCAAAATTGGGAATTCACCGAAACGTCGCACGCGCACGTCGCACAAATCAAGTAAAAAATAATAGATTATAGCTTATTAAGCCTTTCTCACCCTACGCATGCATTCAAATTTCAAGTCTCTGTCATAGTTCGTGTACACAGATCTGCACTCTATGGTCGTGTACTTTAGAGTTGAAATGAAATTACCCGTCGAGCCGTCTATGGCGTCTACAAGTCGACAGCGAGAGATGAGAGAGAAATAAACGGAGACGTTTTGTCTTGCTCTCGCTCGTTGCTTTGCACTACGTTGTATCTCGAATCGTCCACCGTCCACGGCGTCCGCCGTCCACCGTCTACGAATTCAACTAGTCCATGCGATAAACGTAAACCGTCGACGCGTCGACTCAACGTCAACGGTTGATTTCAACTAGTCCGTCCATTAAACGCCCATCCCTACTCCCAAAGCATATTAATTTCATATTCTCGCCGGCCGCTTTCATGTTGGTTACGGCCATGATTGCCGTGAGATCTGTGATTTTCGATCCTCATTAGGAGATTGTCTTCGTTCAGCGTTTATGGTTGCCGCAGCCGATGTTCCGTTTTCATTTACTTAGCAATACCGTAATGCACTCATTTCCCGTTAATCCGGGTCTTCCGGATATTTTAAATCGTTTTTTTTTTGTTGTTGTTAAATTAAAAGCCTAGTGTTACCAACTATATGCATTAAATATGCCAAGAAAAATTGCGTGATATTTTGAATAACAATAAATATATTTTCAATTAAGATAATAATTATAGAAGTCTCACAGAGACGAAGCTATTTATATGGAAGATGTTTGTGGAAGTCTTTATATGGTGGTCCGGGGCTCATTACCTCTATGAGCTGGCTTTAGCGATCACTTTACACATCGCAACGTTCACCAATTCCATCGTAAGAACATTTACACATTATCAACATTTTGAAAGTTGTATAACTATTATAATAATATGTTCTAAATCAGTTTCTTTTATTTCACCCTATAAAGACTTCCACACACGTTTCCCATATAAACAGCTCCGTGAGACTCCTATAATTTATCTTAATTAATAAGTACCTATCCCTCTAGGATAGAATCTAGTAATTGTGTTTTCAGAACATATTTTCATTTGTTTTGTGAAAAAGCACAAGATTCACTCAAAAAAACCCTTGGCCTATTTTAAAATTGCTAGTAGGTACCTACCTACCTTAACTGGTAAATTGTCTTACTTTGACAACATGTGTTTCAATATTGAAATTCTTGCGCTACGCAATGGCCTCTGCATAATATGTTTTGTTTCAATTTCACTTCACGGTCGCAATATGTTTCGCTACATTTTCTGCTTCACGGCACTAGATTGGTCTTGATACTCGGGTCATACTTATTGGAAGATTTACAGTTTGATGATAGAATTTTGAAAGGCTATAGAACGACTCACTGCGTTTATAGTAGAAAAATTAAGATAGGATAGGAGAATACTAACTTGCGGATCTGTCTATACTACAACTGCTAGATAGGTTAAAGTAACAATATATTAGTAGGTACATCAGCAATCAGTAGTACCAACTTCTACGCGCCAAATCCTCGTCTCTGGAACAACATCGGTCAAGACTAGGGAACGCAATCCCGAGTCGGGATTGCCCTTTCGGGATCCCTCGAGATTAGAATTTCCAATCCCGCGGGATCCCTACGGATCGGGATCCCGAATACTTTAGTGTGTTTTTTTGTTTGTTTATAGAGCTGAATAGCAATTAACGACAACGCCTTGCATTTTTGTATTAGCAATTTTAATAAAATATTCATTATTAATCATCGTATTAAAGTTTTTGTGGGCGTTTTCCCAAGCATTAATTAGTCAATGCAGTAGTAGTTTTTATTACTATATTAGGTTGATGAAATACATCAAATATTATTCAAAGCTATTTTCATTATTTGAATGTGACATGAACATAAGTTTTAAGTACCTACATACTTACTAAAAGCTCTATAGATATATATAATTAAACATACAAAACATATGCTGATCAATCCCGACAATCCCGACAATCTCGTCCGATTTTTTGGTTTGGGATTGAACTCGTAAAATGCCTCGAGATCTCGCGGGATGGGGATTGCATTCCTTAGTCAAGACTACCGATCACCCTGGTTACCCTGATTGGCATGAATTTATATAATCAGTTGTATTGTCGGGACGTGGACGGGGTGGACGTGTTTAGCAGTTCTTTAAACAACTTTAAGAAAAAAGTCCCGACCAATATACACACATTCCATTTGCCTCTCCGACTGTATTCAGAAAATTCCGGCTTCTACATATTGACCGCAACTTGTTTTTGTGTGTACCTGGCGTATGACATTATTTTCAACGCATCTTTTATTGTCCGTTTTAAGTGTTTCATCAAAAATATTTATATTTTTCTAATGTGCATTCTTTTTAATATAAGTACATGCCGCAAACATTCTTGATTGAAGAGTTAAGATAGCCATTATTTTTTGCTTGTATTAAATGTAGGCACATACGTAGGGGAGTTGTGCTTAAGATGACATAGTCAAATAAGATGACACACCACAATATTGATTTAAATATACGCGCTAAAAGTGAACCAATAACGCTTTAGAGAGTGCTTTTAGATGTCGCCGATGTTGACATTCAGTATGGCGGAAGGCGAACACAGATTGCAAAGTTGTGCGTAGTTTTGTGATTTTAATGTGATTAAAAATTTTGCTTTAGCTTTTGTTTGGTAGTGAAAATATTCGCAAGATAAGGAGCTTCTTGTAAAACTAATTTGGAATGCTATTAGAACTATTATATGACACGAATATTGATAAAAATGCATTAAAACTTCAAAGTTTTTGTCACAACAATTAAAATATAGTTTGGATCATCTACTGGGTAAGATGACATAGGTCTTAGATGGAATACTATGTCATCTTACCTTTTCATATAGTTCATTGCATTTGCAATGAAGCATTTGCAATGAAGTATTTAGCAAATCTAGGCCAAAAGAACATTGGGTGAAGTGCCAACTGTGTTCCAACTGGTGCCATACACTATGTGCACGCATACCTGCAAAAAAGAAAAAAATTATTTGCGAACTATGCTCGTAAGATTAATAGTGTATAAAATGACATACCTCTAACGGCTAAGATGACATACTATATCATTTTACCCTATAGATATGTCGTCTTACACACGTCGACCTAAGTGCGATTTATGTTATTTTTTTAATTTTATGTCACGTTGATTGTTCTAAAAATTTAATAATTTCGTTGATTATGATACATTTAAGAATATACGTAAGATGCTAATCTCACATGACTTTAATTATTTCAAATATTTGTCTTGAAAGAAAAAGTATGTCATCTTAAGCACAACTCCTAATTGAGTTTTTAATAAATTTAAGTAATATTAATTTACAAAAATATTACTTATGGACATATTTAAAGCACAAATTAAATTAAATTTGCAAGTTTATCTACCATTGCCTTGATGAATAAAACCGCATTATTATTTAAGATTTATATGTTTTATTGATGTTCAGTTCTCATTTTTAACACTTGAAGAAGGAGATCTATCATGGCTCAAAATACATTACGTCAAAATTGACTTAAGCCCGAATACAGAGTTAATACTTAAATAATTTAAAGATTAACGTACGCCTTAAAAGTGTTATTTTATACTGAAAATTACGATTTTAAGGCGTACTTTAACCTTTAAAGCATTAAGTATTGTCTCTGTATTCGGGCCATAGTGAGATGTATCCAAATAGGCCACTTATATAGGAACTGCCGCTAAAAAAGGAGTGAGCACCAGCTCTCTCCCTCTCTCTTTATTTAGCTGGCGAGGACACAACAAGGTGTACAGTGGGTCGGTGGACACTTTGGTTGGTGCATTGATTTGAAAAAAGACGCAGTAAATCAAACAACAAAAATGTCGCAATTTTATTTGTATAATTTCTTTATTTATTTATAGAATCGATTAGAAATTATTAAAATTAATCATCGAAAACAAAACTGTAGAGCAGGTTGTAACGATATTGGCCTATTCAAATAGACATTGCTGAAAAATTATACGAAAATATCTATCTGCTAAAAGCTCATGATAAGGAGAAGCCCCATAATTCATAAATACTCTATAATTAAATATCTGCCGGATAAGTAGGTGCGGGCCTTTATTATTTCTTATTAGCCTTTATTATTTCTGCACGCGGGCGTGTAAAGCAGGCTTTATGTTATATGATTCTGATGAAGCGAGCCAATCAGGAACGGTTGTCCGCGGAACAAATTCGGCCAATCAGAGGCTTTCGGAGAGTTAGACTTTACCTTTACACGTCGGTTGGAGTCCAAAATGGCGAGAAATTTAGACTATATAAGCCATACAAATTCGAGGATCTGGCTTCTTTCTTCAGCATCAACGTTGGCCGGAGGCTCTTGTGGAGAGAGGACCGAAATACCATCAGCGAGTCGCAGAGGCAGCAACACTCGAAGATACAGCTAAGCATTTTCAATATTATTTATTTCTATTGCCTTTTTCGTGTATTCAATTTAGAACTTTCTGGATCGTAACAAATATTGATACATGTTGTGGATTGTTTTGTTACGTAATTTGGGCCTAGGGATAATTATTACTATACGCGCTTCAGATTTTAATATACAAGAAATCGTGATATTGCGACTGTGATAATTCCAGCGGGTGAATTATTGCATAACGCTTATGAAATATATAATTCTGTCGCTGTTCATATGAAAAATCATTTAAATTTGATATTCATATATTACCAAAGATATAAAGGCTTTAAAATGGAATACTTTACTGACGAAGGGTGTTTCGTGTTTGTTTGTGGGATTTAAAATTCAGAATAATTATGTGTATTTAATGTCGCGAGGTTCGGAATGTTCGAGAGATTCTTCAGGGCGGATGTATCCTTATGCAAAAGATTGCTTTGTTATCTATACTGGCGATTGAATACACGGATTTCTATATGATTTGTGTAGATCGTGCGAGGAGTTTCTTATTAATAATATATTTTAAAAATGAATCTGGATTTTATAATTATTTTATTAAAACACGGATGTGAGATTATTGGACAAGGTACATGTTTGTATTGCATATCATTGGGCAATCGTATTAAACACGATTTGTTCCTATCAAGTTCTTATAAAGACGTGTTTCGAATTGTATATATTGTATAGAAATAATTAATTTAGATGCAGCCGGTCTTCAGCTTAGAATCGCGGAAATTTTGTACTAACGAGCAGCATTCTCGATGGAAGGAAAGTGGAGGCTACACAGGCGCTGGTAAATGCTCAATTTTGGAGAAGACCCGTTATATTACTTCGGATCAGGATGCCATCTCAGAAGCAGACCAACTACAGAAATAAGATAAGAACCTTTAATATTATTTATTCCTGATGTTTTCTTATGTGTATTAAATGGATTGTTCGTGCTACATAATTTGTCATGGTCACATAATCACTATTCATTTCATTACGTGGGTTCAGAGCCGACGGTAACGGACGCGGAAACAAATTAGTACTGATGTCGGGACGTAACGTCGGGATTATATCTTAATTATCTTTGGGATAGAAGCGAGGTCATCATACGTGCATTCTGCATTACAAACGTTTTACTAACATATATAAATACATATTATTGCGTTTTACAAATTGAATAGGATCGCGGGAAATAGGCATTTCGTCCGGTTGTGCAATATTAACTTCCAACGTAGCATAATGCGATCTTATTAACGGCGCTAGACTCTTAAGGTTAGGCACGCGGGGATTATAAATGGGATAATGAACGAGAACCGAATGGGGAAGTTCGTCTCTCATGGTCGGGAGGCGAGAAGTCGTACGTCTTTCACGCCCCGTGATCTTGGGAGGCTGAATTTCGATTGTGGAAAAAGATGAAGTTGGATCTACTCGCGTGGCAAGACAGGGTCGAATGTCGGAGCGCGCGTTCTCGGCTATGGAGTCTGATTAGATTGGAGAGACACCTTAGGTCAGGGACTAGGTAGGGCCATCTTAACTGTATCTACCCGGTTAAGACTGGGTTTTAAAGCCAAGAATTACAGGATGGTCTGAAGGTCTTGATGCGGTGACCCCTCTAACATCTAAGGGGAAGAACCTCTCACGTCTTTTCAGTCCCCTTGGTGCGACGAGCTCGGGCTCTGGTTATGAATGTATGTGAATGTAATAACTCCGTACTCAAGGACGAGATAGGACGTTCCTCATGAACGAGAAATTATAAGATGCAGGTAGCAGTTCGACAATCAATACTTATGCTCGGGACCGCTTTAATGAACGAGATCTGTCAGCAGTTTAACAATCAACTTTATGATCGGGACCGCATTCAGGAGCGCGATGGCATTACTAACACCATCATACTCATCATTCATCACCTTTTCTAACTTGCTGTATACAGAGACCTTCGGGGTTCTCCTTTCCCGGCCAGCGAGAAACATATCAGGAATTACACAATCAACTGTAATAATCATGCTGTTTTACCATCATTTAATATCTCTAGTCAATAAGACTACACCGTGGGATCATTCACATCAACTATAATTGGCGATGCTAACATGGCTCTGACTGACGCGCTCAAGGGAGAGTCTTTTCCAGTCACCCAGTTAGTTCATTCAGCCCTTTAATCAGCAGTAAACATCATAATACTCCGGCTCATGTAGCCGCAACGTGGGATCCTCATCATATACACCAGTCAATTTGACTGCCCCGCGGGACAATATACAAACCTTAATATCAGACGCGGGATTTCTTCCTGATGTGTTTGTCGCCGGGAAGCGAGGACTTCGGAGGATTCCAGCAGGAGCAATAGAGTCTCGGCTTGATCTTGGTCTGCAGATTAGCATGGGAAGCTATTAAATTACGCAGGTGGTAGCTACCGGGTACAGCGTTGTCGCTGGGGCTGTACCCCCTTTCGTAGAGAAGGGTAACCTAAAATCTACGTAAAAGTAAAATCAGAATCAACTTGCCTCTTATAAAATATGACTTATGAAAGAATCGAAAATTTCGATTTAGAATCTCGGGCTGTGATAATGTCAGACAAAGCTTGCCCCGAGCCTCTGTTGCGCCTGGTTGTTATGAATATATGTTTACTCTTTCCACTATATACCATGAACAGATAAATCAGGCCGAAGACCACCGATCGCGCCAGGTGTAAGCATTGTATGTATGTATTCTGGAGAACCCAGCCGTTAATTGCATTTTGAGTATTGTGTGTGTGTTTAATAAGTAAAACCGTGTATTAATCGACCGTGATTTATCTAATCTGGATGACCGGCAGATCCAGTATACTATTGCATTAAAAAAAATATATATATACGTAATAAAAATAAATATTGCGTGTCGTTGCGCAATATTAGCGCTAAGTTCCTATTATGTACCGTCGGTTGTATTATGTGGATACCAAGTTATACTCATAGCGCCCTAGGCTGTATTTCGCAAGTGGTATTTATCTATCTGAATATTCCATCGTAATCGTGACCCCGCGCTCAACCGTGGAATCCGTCCACAGGTGCTAATATGAGACCTCGGTAACCAGGCGGCTTCGTTCTAGGCGAAAAATCTACGTAGACATATTTATGTTCGCGACGCCGCTACCGGATGCGAGGAAGTGACTAATGCGCCGCCATGAAAGGCGATTTTGTTAGTCTGTTCAATCGATCGTCGTTTTGAGTCCGGCTCATGTTGCGCGTTAATAATGTTAGGTTAGTTTCGCCTCGTATGAATACAATGGCATTTCTTCTGCTACGCTACCAAAAGTACCGGGTAACCGCGTCACATCGAGGAGTCCTAAATTACTATCACTAGACAATTACTGGCCAAATTATATGTTAGACTAAACGTAAACTTAATTCAATCACGTAAATAAATTTTAAACATAGCTTTGAGCTTGCAAAAGCAGATCTCAAATAATATATTAGACTTTTAATAAATGAACTTAAAGTAAAATCGCTTTTAGAACTTTTCTTAAAGCCTCTCTTTTAAACTTTCGATTTAAACTTCTTCAAAAAAAAACTCCACCACAAAATACACCCTCTACAAAGACGTAAAACGTCACATTTGACGCCACGTGACCAGGAGAGTAACGTCTCAAAGCCAGTCGAAAAGCCGTATTCATATTGTTATAATATATGTGGAAAAAAATTTCGGTGACATAACCTTTATTTTAGATTCGCTTGAACATTTTACGTATAGGTGTACCTTCACACGAGCCTTAGGAAGCAATTAAAATGTCTGCGCGAAAACAAAAAAAAAAAAAAAAAAATTATATGTTAAACATTAATGTTAACTGTTATCTCGAATAACGATATGCTTGAACACTTTACGACCAAGCCGATAATCTAAAATGAAATACGCGCGCGAAAGACACGTAATAAATATCTTAAACTAATTCTTGGATTCGCTAAAATAGTACTTTCATCGTCCTTGTAAAAACATCTGCTTGGTTGAACTTGAAATAATGACCTAATTATAAATCATGCGGTCATTGCTCTTGGGAGTTACATAAGAAAGGGCAACGAACTTTTATGTGTTATATAATAAACAGGTTTTTAACACTGGGTCACTGGAACAGTGCCACCTGTTGGAAGATTCGCAAACCTTCTGGGCTAGGTTAGAGTTTAGTTTGAAGAAAATACAACAGATGGTGCGATGTTTTGCCTTAGCGTTCTGCACTCAACGATATCACGTGACTCGATTTTGTACGCATTCGATCGGACTGCGCATTTGTTCTGCGTCGACGGTAACCATCGGCACACGTGTGTTAGTGGGTCGGCCGGAGTATATGTACAGAGACTCACACAGGTCCGCGCGTTTTCAAGGGCGTTGTTGGCTTAGTTCGGAAGTGCCTTTGTATCGTCAAGGTGTTATATTACAAATTGTCGCTAAAAGATAAAATGTCAATCTACAATGTTGCTGAATTAATTGAAAAATAATAATTTCCTTCATTGATTTATTATGGTTCTTAATTATTTTAATTATCTAAATATGTTCTTAATTGTTATACAATATATAGTTCGTAAATTGATTTATTTGTTTATACTTATTGATCTATGGACGCTAAGTATGCAAGATTAATAAACTTGTTCGTAATATGAACACAGACTCTTATTTTTGCACGAAATAATTATTTGAGTTTCTTTTGGAGAATAAATTTTGGAAATAAATTTTTCCAGGAGGACTTTGAAAAAAAAAACCTTTTTATATAGTAATAGCATCATCATTAGCTTCATTCACCTACATGCGTCGTCGTGACCATTACTTTTAGATTAGGGTAGGAAGATTAGTCGTTTGGATTTTGAATAGATTCCAGTCGTATAGCAAGCCGAATTATATGTCAGGAACTCTTGATTCAGTTACACACATACATCTTATGTGGATATCAGTGTTGGTGATGACTACACTATACGGAGGATTCGCGCTTGATTATTTGGCAAACGCTTAACAACCTGGGGGGAAGACAGGTTAGTAAGGAATAGTTGTGGGAAACTTATCTTGACATCTGGATCCACTTCTTCTACAAACACGTGTCATCTTTAGATACCATACTTGAGGGTTAGCGGGAAAATTAATTGAGGCGGATAATAGTTATATATACTTTTACGTTCTACAATTATCGAAGAGGTTGTTCCTACCCTTTTCTTCCTCTTCTTCTTCTTCGTCTTCTTCTTGTTCGTATATGCTAACGGTTATATACATATTTTCTTTCCCCCTTTATTTATATTGACTTCAACAGCGTCTTCTTCTTCTTCGATACAAAGGGTTTTAATTGGTTATGTTCACTCTAGTCTTCTTCTTCTTCTTCTTCTTCTTCTTTTCCTATAACTACATTCATGTCGTCTTCTTCCGTTTATCGTATAATTTTCGATTGTTTTCTACGTCTTTTTTTCGTCTTCTTTTGTTCTTTACCTACTGCTGCATTCACGTCTTCTTCTAATTTTATATCTTTCGGCTTCTTCTTCTTCGTTCTTATCTACTACTACACTCGGTTGTGACTTTTTTCCTTATCTTATGCCTTTCAATGAATTCATTTTCGTCTTCTTCTGTTGTCATCCACTACTTTGCAGTTTCTTCTTCCTCTTCTTCATCATATGACACCAACAATAAAGTGTGGCAGTCATTACAGTATACGTAGAATATTGGAGACAATAGGTTGATTCTATATAATAGGAGATGTACTGCGCGTATGCATAAGGTTCATAACACAGGTGGGGTACTAGAGTTCATTTTGTCACGGGTTGCAATCATAGTAGGAATATGCGGTTGTAGTTCAGGACAGATAAAATCTTTTGGACATGTTACATTTCGAAAGTTGGATTCCTTTCCGGTTTAGAACTAGTTCCAAATAATGTTTGACACGGTATAGAGAGATCGGTTCCGGCTCCTTCGTCACCTCTAGTTTTACAGGCGGTTATGATTTGAATCACTTCATTCTCCTTCGTTATACCTATCTTTGGCATGTTTGATCATTTTCAATTTCAACTTCAACTTCGGCTGAACTTCAATTTCAAATTTAAAATTACGATTTATGATTTACGATTTACGATTTACGATTTACGATTTACGATTTACGATTTACGATTTACGATTTACGATTTACGATTTACGATTTACGATTTACGATTTACGATTTACGATTTACGATTTACGATTTACGATTTACGATTTACGATTTACGATTTACGATTTACGATTTACGACTTACGATCTACAATTTACAATCTTGGTTGTTTCATGATGTATATTACGGACTTATATTCGATGCATGCATGAGGTGAAGTTGTAGCCGCATGTATGCATGTACACATGTACATGCGTGTGTGTTTGTATGTATGTACTTGTCACCCTTCTTCGTTTTCTTTTGCCTCGCGAAAAATCTTTGTTTCTTTAGGGAGTAGTAACATTAGCCCATGCTTTCGAAACGGTATCGTCAAGCGTCTTTTACAATTCCTAGATTAGTGACTACATGAGAATTATAAGCAGGACGTTTAGAGAGGGCTGTAAAAGGTTTATACCTGGAGTAAGGTCACGATATATATGTCTATTGAGGGTGATGATATCGCGATGTACTTCATATAAGAACCGTTTCTTCGACGCTTACGTATCGGGTCAAGTACATTGAATTATTTTGCGAATAGTCGGAATTCGGATAATCCTGTCAACGTGGTGAAAGGCGAAGCGTTATAATCTGCAGGACGGTTATGTGAGCTAGCTTTGGACTTACATATTTTCTGGCGGATAGCGGATGTTCGGTTGGTTGAACATGGGAATAGAGTCTTATAGACAGGGGGAAGGATGTTAGGTTCGTACAAGTGTGGTGCCGGCAGTTTTGGTATTTTATCAACAGAGAGGGGAGATGCGGGTGCGTGTTCACTATGGGAACAATAGTGTAATGTAGATTCAAATTGTCGATTACTTTTTCAACAATTAGGTACGTGGCGCGCTACTTTAATGGATGTGCATCGTCTTTAGATATCTCCTTTGAGAGTTAGTCGTGTAGTTAGTTGAGAACAATCATAATAGGAGTATACCTTTTGTTGATACGCGATCTACAGTTATTATAGGGGGATACGATTTTACAAACTAATCTTTGGAAGATTTTGGATGCGTGCCACATATAGCTTTGGGGAAGGGGGTAATAGCGAAGCATCATCATCATTTTAAGTACCCGTGTACAGGGGGATATTGAGATCAATGTGTGATTATAAATACTAGGAATCCGGTTGTTTGGCTCACACGAATAAGATGAACATGAAGGAAGTTTAACACAATTCTGGAAGTTTAAAAACTTCGCGGTTCGCGTTCATAGGAGAAGTTTGCAGTTAGCGTATGCTCGGTTGAATTTGTTTGTATAGTGACCTTGGCGTCGTGTATATTCTGGAATTGGTGCTAGTCAAAAGGTGTTAGGGGAAGTATGCGCCGGGGGAAGTGCTACAATGTAACGAGCTGGTGAGCACTAGGGATGTACCATCTATAAAGGGAAACGAGGAGTGACGGAGCGGGGGAAGTGGTGTCTCTTTTGATCTGTTGAAAGCGGAATGGGGTCAAGTAATTGACAGGCACAACGATGGGACGTTCGATTGATAATAGGAATTCGGATCTTCCCAATCAGTTGAGTAAAATAGATGCGGTCACCTTTTCTTTCGTTTTCTCAAATTTATATTAACCGAGCACTTTAGAAAAAAAAAAAAAAACAGTTGTAGTTGGGAACAAGGCGTCTTCATCACTGCGTGAACACGTGCGTTTGGGATCGTCGGGATTGCTAAAACTACTTCTTTATTATGGGGAGTAGATTATTGTCTTAAGGGGTGCTATTTTAAGAACTTGCGGCGAACGCGTTTTGAGAGAGAAAGTGTGGATAGAACGGACCAATTTTAGATGGGGGAAGGGTGTACAATGGTATACCGTGTTGATGAACGCTTACGTGGGGGACAAAATTCTAACATGAAATCAAATTCTTTCAGAACGGGGGAAGCATAGCTATAAGCAGGATTGCTTATACAATGTTGAAGATTTTAAGATCTAGTTGAATAACGGGCGCGATCGTATGAGGCGTTCAAGTTACTTTCGATTAATTGTGGGTATTTGAGCCTTACTTGCTGTTTAAATGATGTAGATACGGATCTTTGGTTTCTTATTAACTTTCTAACATGCCTGCGCGTAGGACTTAGTCAATTTAGCTAATACGTCTTACCATAGCTTCTTGCAACACCTGGTTCGCGGATGAATTTTCTAAGGGTATACCAAACGAAGGAACGAAGGGGTCTAATAGCTACCTATGTTTGTGGCGACGCGTTCCTGCTCATGCGATCGTACCGCGCCGCCCCAGGGGGAAGCTGTAACGATATTGGCCTATACAAATAGACATTGCTGAAAAATTATACGAAAATATCTATCTGCTAAAGTTTATAATAAAGAGAAGCTTCACAAACCGTTAAATACTCTATAATTAAATATTTGCCGGATAGGTAGATGCGGACGAGCTTTATTATCTCTGCACGCGGGCGTGTAAAGCAGGCTTTATGTTATTTTGTTTAACGAGATGTCCAATCACAGACGCGGGCGTTAGCACCGAATCTGACCAATGAAACGCGTCTTGAGAGTTAGACTTGGACCTTGACACGCGAGTTGGAATCAAAAATGGCGAGAGATAGGAGCTATTGTTAGGCGTTACAAATTGGAAAGCGGCACTTGAGTTTTCAGCCTGAAGGTCGGCGGAGGCCTTGTCGAGGAGAGTCAGTAAGGAAGATAATTTGGCTGGATCGAGGAAAAAGCCAGAGGTTGATAATAATTCAAGGAGAATTGGAACAGTGAACAGCTAAGCATTTTCAATATTATTTATTTCTATTGCCTTTTTCGTGTATTCAATTTAGAACTTTCTGGATCGTAACAATTATTGATATATGTTGTGGATTGCTTTGTTACGTATTTTGGGCCTAGTGATAATTATTACTATACGCGCTTCGGATTTAATGTACAAGAAATCGTAATGTGGCGACTGTGAATTATTGCATAACGCTTATGAAATATATAATTCTGTCGCTGTTCATATGAAAAATCATTTAAATTCGAGATTCATATATTACCAAAGATATCAAGGCTTTAAAATGGAATACTTTACTGACGAATGGTGTTTCGTGTTCGTTCGTGGGTTTTAAAATTCAGTATAATTATGTATATTCAATGTCGCGAGGTTCGGAATGTGCGAGAGGTTCTTCAGGGCGGATGTACTCTTATGCTAAAGAATGCTTGTTATCTATACTGGCGATTGAATACACGGATTTCTATATGATTTGTATTGTTTGGAAATAATTGGGATCGGAGTATTTATGGGGTAATTAATATCACGATTGATTGTATGATATTGGTTCAATTTGTACGAGAATTTCTTCCAAACGGATGTATCTTTATGCAAAGGGATTTTTTATGCTATCTATACTAACAATTGAATACACGTATTTCTATATGAAGTGCCTAGTAGCATTATGATAATTATTGTATTACATAAGTAGTGCGCAATCCGGTCTTCAGCTAAGGATCACATTTATATTGTCTATTACGATATTACGATTTATTATTTTCACTGTCGAAATGTATTATTTTGGGAATGGTTGAGATCGGAGTAATTATGTGTAATTAATATCACGATTGATTGTGTGATATTGGTTCAAATCGAACGAGGATTTCTTCCTGTTATTACCGCCACCTAGCGGGAATCAAGAAAGGGTTAGAGCCTTCGCTAAGGATTGGTCTATAGTAAGCGGCAGTACGTGGCGCGTTTCATTTGAGTGTAATAAGTTTGATTTAAAATTACTTTATATCTTGAATTATAAAGGAAATTTAAGTTCATTTTTTCTTATAAAACCGGCCCATATATGAAATTGTCAATTATATTTTGGAAGTATACGTTACTGACACCTGATGGAAAGTTTAGGAAACATTTTGAGTCTCCGCTAACGAGAATAGCAATAGGGGGCGCAATATATATATTCTCTTAGTAACGAATAATTAAAATTGGACTTCTTTGGGTTTTATATATTCCTTTGTTTCGCTTCATTGCAACGCTAATTGAAATTGTTTTATCTTCATTAATATATATATATCATGTTATATTATACGTTGATACGGCATATTTTTAGACGGAGTAAACATAAACATCAGCTTATTTGACTACAGAGAGGAAGAGTTTGTTCACAAAGGGCATTAGATATTATCAATTTCGTATGCGATCCCAAGATGTTAGAAATATTTTAGTTAATATAATTTCTTTGAATATTTGCTGCGGAATAATATTTTATAAGAAGTTCATAACTACTTGTCAACGGACGATCTTATAAACATAGTGTATATTGCACAATATATTGGAATCAAAAATCTACGTATTTCCTAGGTGGCGGAACTCAAACATACCTGTAATTATAATTACCTTTCGATATATTGCTACGCCTTTTAATCGGTTAACCCAGCTTGGGCG